>VXBP01000804.1:340429-404567 GCA_013400115.1 Rhinopomastus cyanomelas | reverse complement strand
CACTCCGCGCTCGCCGCCGCGCCGGGCACATGCGGTTCGCGGGGCCGCGGCGAGGAGCGCGCCGGGCCCGGGTGCGGCACCCCGCGGGGGAGGACGCGGCGGCGGCGGCGGGGGGAAGGCGCGACCATGTGCGCGGAGCTCCGCGGCGAGCTGCTGGCCCTGGCACTGGCCCTGCTGCTGCTGCTTGCCCGGGCAGCAGCAGGCACTGAGGCCACGCACCCGCCCGAGGGGCCGCAGGATAGGACCCCGCAGCAGAAGGGCCGTTTGTCCCTGCAGAACACAGGTACGGCGAGGGGCGGGCTGGGGGCACAAAGGTGCGGGGTGTCCCCTCGCCGCTTCTGGAGCCGTGGTGAGCCCTGGCAGACGCTTCATCTCGGTGCGCAACAGTCACCCGTAAATCATCAGCGGAAACGAGGGCTCGCTCCTAACTGCCTCCAAAGCCCGGCTATGCCGAGCACGTGTTGCCCTCGCAAAGATCCGGGAGCTCCCCGGGCCAAGCGGCTGCAGGTTGGCGCCGTCGGGGAGCGGGGCTGGGGGCAGCCCGGCGGAGGGGCTCGGCTGGGCAGGAGAAAGTTTCTCGGCGGATTGTTTGAAATTGGGAGGACTGGGCGGGGGGGGACACACGCACAAGGGGGTAGGGAAGCGGCTGGAAGTGCCCGGTGCTTTGCCTTCTCCACAGGGAGCTGTGCAATGATGCAACGGACCGGGGGTTTCTCTCCTCCCCTCCCGCCCCCTCTGCGCCCTCCCCCGGGTATTATCTGCCTAGAAAGAGGGAGCTGAGGCGTGTACGCCGCTGGATCCCTTCCCAGCCGTGCGCAGAGAGAGANCTCCACCCCCCAGATGCACTTCGGCGCAGGTACAATGGGAAAGGAGAAGAAAAGAAGTCCGCGGCATGATTCGGTTTGAGCCGGGGGGGGGGAGGTGGTTCGTGTGAACTCCGCCAGACTCCGCATTTCCACCCGCGGCTGCTCGCTCTGCCTTGCAGCGGGTTGAAATTAGACCGAAAGTTGCTGTAAAGACTTGCAAATGGACCGCATGGCGCTGGGGGAGGCCGGGGATGTCTCAAACACGCTGCGGTTCGGAGGGGGATTAGGCTGGCTCCCAAGGGCGAGCTTTAATTAAAGGTACCACTAGGGCACAGAGTAGAGGAATTCTTAGCATCCTCAGTTCTGGTCTAAAAGCTGCCCCTGTTTAACTTTGTCCTCAGGCTTTTTCAACAACCACCTTCCCTCTGGCAGTACTACTACATACATTCTTTTGTAAATGGACCAGAAGCTGTCTTGTTAAGAACTAGATTTTTGAGGGGTGGGGGTTTTTTTTGGTAAGTATTAGACAGCACTTTTACAGTATTACATAACACCTGAAAGGGCAGAATAAAACATGTAACAGCCAGCTCCAGTGGGTCTAATTTACATTCTACATATGTTAATATCTATAATTTTTCATTGATTTCTGCACAGGTAAGGACATAATTGCAGCTTTATGCACCATGCAATGCAAAGGCCTTTATCACTTCAAGTTTTCCCGTTAACTTCATGGACATCGTGACAGGGGAACCTCTTGATGTGTAAAAACCATTGTGCCAAATCACGAGGAACTTGCACAAAGTACCAGAAGTGAGAAATTTTAGCTGTCTGTGGTCTGACCTTCTCATTTTGGTACTTGATTTTGCTGGGGAGGGGGCTTTGTACAAGTCAGACAGCAAAATCTTGCCCATCCTGCACTCCTGAGAAATGCAAAAGCATTAGACAGTTCTCAAGTGAAATAGCTTGACGCAAGCATAGTGGATTTGGCATTTTCTGCTTGGATATCACTTTCATAACATAGTACACCCAAGTTTTGGCCTAATTTCTGTAGAAAGCAGGCATGCTGTGGGTACAATAACTGTTGTCACATGTGTTTTTTCGTTCAAACTGATGATGTTAGCAAAATAACTCCCTTTCCCACCCTACCCGCCACCAGCTTCTACAAACTGTTCTTCAAATTAACTGTAATCAATGCTCGTTTTAGCTGAAATCCAGCACTGCCTGGTTAACGCTGGCGATGTGGGATGTGGAGTGTTTGAATGCTTTGAAAACAATTCCTGCGAGATCCGAGGCTTACACGAGATCTGCATGACATTCCTGCACAACGCTGGAAAGTTTGACGCCCAGGTAGCACAGTGAAATGTCCTGTGTGTGTATCTGCTTGCTTCCAGTGTACATGCTGCCTGTGTTTTTAGTTTGCTAACACATTTGAGAAAAGAAAAAAGTTTTTTGCTTCACCACTGTGAAGCAAATCTACTTCTGCACATGACCGGTTTCAATAAGAATTTCTCTGTGGAAGGGCCTAGAATCAAGACTGCAGAACCACTAATAGAGCAGCGGTGTGCAGCCTGCCCCAGTAGACAAGCTGTTTCC
Source organism: Rhinopomastus cyanomelas (assembly GCA_013400115.1). Taxonomy (NCBI): domain Eukaryota; kingdom Metazoa; phylum Chordata; class Aves; order Bucerotiformes; family Rhinopomastidae; genus Rhinopomastus; species Rhinopomastus cyanomelas. The sequence continues at coordinate 402,168 of VXBP01000804.1, read as the reverse complement.
AGCTACAGCTACCTGTGATTGCTTCCTCCTCCCCTACCCACGCTAACGCAGTCAGAACACTAATGTAGCTGAAAGTGGCCTTCAGAAACAGTAAGCAGCTTAAGCCTCTGCGCCGTGTTTGTTCAAAGCAGGTTCTGAAATGCAGCTTGGGCACCCAGTTCACTTAGACATATCAAAATATTTCCCAATGTGCAATTACTAAAGTTGACTCTCATGACTTGCACACAGCCAGTATGGGCAACTTCCTCAAGCTGCTGTATTCAAATCATTCTTTGGGCCAAGCAGTGAAGTTAAAATACCTTACTTGGATGCTATGTAGTATTAAGTTTGTCTCCTTTGTTTTTCTCAGACCATTTATGCATAACTGAGACATCCTGTTGTTATGTCAGTAAACCTGCTGTCCTGTTTCATTGTGCAGGGAGCAGAGCATTATGAAAGGCTTGGCACTACAGTTTACTGACAGTACCAGCTGCCCAGCACCATTATAAACGTGGTGTAAAGTAGAGCTGCCTTCAGGATTCAGCCTGTTCCATGCTGGATGGTGGGAATACCCAGGGGGAAACACTTTTGAAGTGCTAAATTTTTAGTCTCAGATTCTCAAGGATGATGTACAAAGGCTCTGGGTAACCATTAAAGTGGGGATTGTTTTTTCAGTGGGTAATTGAGAACCTTCAACTTAATTTCCAAGTGCTTTGCAGAAAATGCTCATTTATTTTTGCACAAAATGCAGTCAGTGACCAAAACTGAGTGAAGAAGCCCTGTTAGGAGGCGGGGGAAATGTGCTTTAAAAGATTGTCTTTGTGCCTGACCCCCAGGTTCCCCAGATAGTGCTAAGCTAATGCAGCCTGTTTCACATCCAGGCTGCTCCCACTGCAGTGCAGAAGTATTAACCCCCTGGAGCTTTATTTAATATGGAGGTGACATTAGCCTCTGCTATGACATGAGGTTTGATGGCTCATCTCTGCATTATCTAGTTACTTGGGGCTGCATTAAATGACAAGACTAACACTGACCATCTTCTTTGCTTTCTGCTTTCCTCCCCTCTCAGTGAAACATGAGAATTAATGTCAGGTTTGGTTTGTATAAGAATTTTCTTTTCTATCCTTGTTTGCCTGCCGTGTTATGTGTTTGTTACCACAATGAAGGCAGGGAATAGAAAATGATGAAGACTGAAGCAGTTCTTTGATCAGCAAGAAACATTTCCAGCTTGAAACAATGTGGGGACAATACCTGCTTGCAGGTCTGGGTAAATCTTGGTGTCCATGACGCTGTGCTGTGCGCTCCTGGTTAAAGGGTGACAAGAACTTAGTCTTTAGGAAGCATCTGTATAAAATAATCTGAAGAAGCTAATGAGGAGTTGGGGACAGTGCCAGAGGGTTCCACTCACCTATTGCTCAGCAAGGTAAAAGGAGTGAGCAGAGCTGCTGTTTATGGCAGTGATGGCATCAGACAGCAAAGAGAGAAGGAACGGTTTTGATGCCCACTAAGCAACTGAAGAAAGGCATCACAAACAGTGGCTCAAGAGATGCTGCTAAAGCAGCTTTCCTGCTTTTCCTTAACTTTTTTTAGTTTCTCTGTGTGATGATTTTTTTTTTGTCTCTTGCAGCCAGCAGACATAAAGGCACTGTAGAATTACTGCTAATGCTGATTTGAGTCCCTCTCTGAGGAAGTGGCTATAGAGAAAATACTGCCAGCTAGGCAGTGGGTCAGGTGGATATAGATGGCACGTGCATACCTGTGGGTTTGCAAACTCCTTTTGTTTTGAAAAAAGGAATTTACAGTCACTGAATGGGTATCTGCTTGTGGGCCTGGGGACCTCAGTCAGTGCAGGATGCCCTCTCCTTTGTGTGTAGCTGCTGTGTTGCCACCCCCAAACTGAACAAAACCAGTAACCTGAGCATTTAATTATTTCAAGGTGCTTCCTTTTGCCCTTTCTCGTATTGGGCAAGTGGCTGACAAGGCAGAGGAAACCTCAGAATACCAGTGAAGCAGCCCCTGTAAGTTTGGCTCCACTGGGATAGCAAAGCTGGGTAACTTGGCACGGTCTGTACGGGCAGAGAAACAAAAAGAGGGGGAAAGGCCAGTAAGTTATACCCTTGGCAATCTAATAACCCTTGACATTGTCCTACAGAGGAGCAGCTATCTGGGCATAAATCATCTGCTGTGCTTAATGGACAGAAACACAGACCTACTCAATTTCTTTTCTTCTCAGGGAAAATCCTTCATTAAAGACGCTCTGAAGTGTAAGGCTCATGCCTTGAGGCATAAATTCAGCTGCATCAGCCGTAAGTGCCCTGCCATTAAAGAGATGGTGTTCCAGTTACAGCGGGAGTGCTACCTGAAGCATGACCTCTGCTCTGCTGCCAAGGAGAATGTCCAGGTCATTGTGGAGATGATTCACTTCAAAGACCTGCTGCAGCATGAGTAAGTGCCTCTGTGCCAGTGCAGTCAGGGGCGTGGGAGCTCCTTCCAGGAGCGTGGTGGTGCCAATGGGCTGTGCATCTGCCCAAGAGCTGTATTACCGCCTCCTGGCCTTAAGCACGTCTTGTTTTCCCATGTGTGACACCAAGGTAATGCGTTCTTCACAGGGCCCTTGAAGACTAGGTTTTCTACAGAGTGCTAGATATGACTGTGGAAGGAGGTGAAATGTGTTGAGTTTGTATCTGCTGGTCTCCTTGGTCCTTTGGCAAACGGTTTCAGAAATGTCGGACATTTTCAGAGGCATCTCCCAATGCCTTGGTGCTTTCTGAGCTCACAGGCACTAATCTTGACCCCGGTATTCTATTAAAGATGGCAGCTAGAGGAGAAGGGGGAAGAAGGCCTATGCAAAGTTGTCAGTAAGATGGTAATTTCTGCTTTAAATACATACTTCAAATACATAATTAACTGCAAGACATCTGAAGTGTCCCTGAAAGAGCTGCAGTCCCCCAGGTAATCTCCCATTCATCTTACTCTTTATTAATCTGAGATGCTTTTTAATAAAACATGGAGGTGCACAAAATGAAGGTGCAAGTCAGATTTTGAGGAGTTTGTCCCTTTGACTGGGAACAGAACTACCCTCTGAGGAAAGGCAGGCATGGATCATATTTGGAATTGATCAAAGGTACATGACAAAGGAACAAACCAGGCGCAAGCTGTTCACACCAACTCTTTGTGCACAAATGCAAAAACCAGAGCCTGCTTTTCTTGCAGGTGAATATCTCGCTCCCAAACAAGAAAGCTGAGACGCAGCCTGGCAACAGACTTAACCTTAGAACATCTTCCTGCTGTGTCTCTGTCTTTTTATCCATAGTGGATATCAGCAGAGAAACGCCAAATCCCAGCAGTGATGGCTGGTAGTTTTTTACAGGATCATTTATTTCAGCCTTGCATTTGCATTGGTATCCAAAGGAGCTGTGCTCCTGTTCCCTTATTTGCTGTCAAAAGCCATCCCACTCACACTTAGCTGCACTTGCAGAGGGATGTTTCACTGCCAGTTTACTCTTAAATGTAGAATTAAATATTATGGTTTGTATAAGCTGAAGAGTGTCTTAAATGCAATGTCCATGGACGTTCCTGAGGCCAGGAGTAAAGGCATGGCTGGTGGTGGATCCCAGCCTTGCCAGGGCGGCTGGCTGTGCCCAGGGTGAAGGGCAGCTTCTTGCTACCTGGCAGAGAGGGGGAGTGGGTCTCTGTCCTGCACGGCAGTACTTCACCATGGGCTCTGTTCAGCCTGTGTCAGGCTGTAAATTGTGTACTTGGTACTAATTAACTGGACCTGCCCTCCATCATTTAATGATGAGAATTATGAGATCCAAAAGCCTGTCCAAAAAATAATATAATTTGCACAATTTCATTTAGAGCTTCCTACACTACAGCATCTCACGGAGTCTGAGCTTAGCTCTCCTATGCGGGACTCCCCAAATAGAAGCCCGCCAGCCTCCTCCTCTTCCCCTAAATTTAGAGGCCATCTCTGAAGCTACTGAACTAAGGAACTTGTTCAAGATCAATAGGGGAGTGTGGCAGAGCTGGAAATAAAATCACGTCTGCTGACTTGCAGCCTTGTGCTCAGTTCAGGTACTATGGTCAGGCCAGCTGAAAGGCAGAAAGTAAAACAGTGAAGGAGAAATGGGCCAGTACTAATCCGCAAGGCTCTGGCAGACTCTGAATACCTGAAATATTTGGCAGCTGAGCCACTTTGTAGTCGTACCAGCAACCTTTCTCTTACAAAGATTTTTGTAAAGGTTATGCCCAACTCCAACACTAATTTATTTTAAATTATTTTTCCCCCTTCGTTCTGCTGGATCACTTTGTATGCAAAGTGCTCTCCCATTGCAGATTTTCTATTCTATGGAGAAGTGAGTGGCAGCTCGCAGTCCTGTTCTCTGACTTCTGTTCTGACTGTTTTCTCCCCCTGAGGAACACTATCGGGGCAGTGAAGTCTCCTCCTGACTCAGCTGTGGTGGGGTGGGGGTCAGGCAGATTTGCTGTGGTGGAAGTGGTGACAGGCCCTGGCAGACTGGTTGCTGCTGCATTCCAAGTAATTTTATTTTTTTTCAAATGAGCAGAAACAATCCAAACGTGGGAAATATTTTGAGATGGGGAATAGGTGACTGTCCAAGATTAGTCATTTGAAAATGACTTTTTAAGCAGTTGGGTAAAGAGAAATCAGAGTAGTGTCTGACACTGATCATAATCTGTTGGTTTTTCTCATTTCTTCTGACTTAGTTCATGGGAAGAGATTTTAGACTTGTCTACAGCCACCAAAGCTGGTGGATACTGTGCCCAGAAGGTTAACCCCCACCACCCCATCCAACCATGACTCGTGCCTCCAGACAGTTCTCCACTTGCATGGTGGATGGTTCCTACCATGGAAGACTTTTAAGCACGTTCTTCTGGGTCTGCTAGCAGTTGTGTCAATAGACAACACCAATATTGACCCACAAAACTTGTGACCACAACTATTTTAAAATCGCTGCACTTGGTGACCCGTGGCTGGGGAAGCTGAACTCCCTGTGCTCAGGCTGCCTTGTGCTCTGGGGGCACAGGTGGGAAGCAGCAGCAGTGTTTAGCCATGGCTTGTTTGGAGTCCTTGTTTGGGTACTGAAAGCTGTACTCAACTCTGTAAGGGAATGAAGAAAAAATTGATGTGGAAAGAAATGGTGCCACCAAAGTGGATTTCCTTGTGTCTGAGCTCTGTGTAGTCAGATCCTGAATACTGATAGGATCTGGCTTGTGGTGGAGATCAACATCTGGTGCTTCAGGGGATGCTAAAGACCATGAGAAAAGCCAGGCCAGAGAACCTCTAGCTGAGTATCTGTTGCTCTTTGCAGAGGTGAGCCAGTGCCCCCTTCTTCTAGACTAGCGATGGGTATATGCTTCGTACCAGCCGTTCACCACAAGCTGTTGGATAAAGTTGATGGCTGTGGACACAAGCAACTTTCCTTTGTCATGTACCCTGACTAGTAAAGATAAAGAGGCATGGAAAGATAGAGGCAGAAGGTGTGAGACAGCAGTTCTTCCGTTTGCCAAGCATGTAAACCTCGTGTCTTCTGGTGGACAGTAGAGTTCTCGCAGGGTGTCTCTGGTGCAGGAACAGTCAAGGCAGATCCAGCACTTGAGTGAAGCTTTATTTGCCATCATGTGCATTTCTTACAGCAGTGTGGCGAGTTAGAATATCTTGCACAGTGAACTTGGTGCAGAAGTCCTCCACAAGGCTGCTGGGTCAGCAGGTAGCAGGGGCACTGTGCCCGAGAGGGTGAGGCAGAGAGGCCATCATGCCTGTTTACTCACAGATAACCCTTAAATCTGTTTTGACTCCTCTCGCTGTTTCCTTTACCCTGCAGACCATACGTTGACCTAGTGAATATCCTGCTCACCTGTGGCGAGGAGGTGAAAAAGGCAATAACAAGAAGTGTCCAGGCCCAGTGTGAACAGAACTGGGGAAGTCTCTGCTCCATCTTGAGCTTCTGCACCTCAGCTGTGCACAGTGATGCCATCCTGGGCCCTGAGAAGAAGCCAGGTGAAGCCAGCAAAGCCAGTGCTGGCCGTGGGGACATGCTGGCCACCCACCCCGACTCTGACCACAAGGAGAGCTCACGAGCATCTAAGGGAGAGAGAGGTACTAAGGGCCACTTGAATGCCCATGCTCGGGTGAAAGCTGGGGGCCATGGTCCCAAAGGGGCACAGGGAATCATGGACCGGGCAGATGAACTGTCCGACTTCTCTGACATCCGGAGGTGAAAAAAGGCACCAACTCCCCACTCCCCCCCATCCTCCCCTTCCACTTGAAACCTCCTCTGTTGAGTCCCATCCTCCCACCTATGGACATTCCAAAGCATTTCCCATTCAGAGGTCAAGCACAGGGCATTGCAAGATATATATGGACCTCAGCAACAGTGTATATAGTAGCAAAGGGAGAGCAGTGGCAATGGATTATATAGATCCAGCAAACTGGACACTTGAGCAGCTGCCAAACGTGGCAAAATGCCTCTTGGCTAAATTCTTTTCCCATTTTTTATGAAATGGATGTCAGCTGAAATTTAGGATTTTTTTGGGGGGTTGCTGGGTTGTTTTGGGGTTTGTTTCTTGTTTTCTTGGTCCCCTTGGCTGGGGAGAAGTTTCCAAGAGAGGCTGTGCCGGATTGCTTGTGGCTGCTTGTGGCTTAGCACCTCCAAAGGTTTAGTGCACAGCCTTGGAGCAGATGGCTGAATTCCAGGGGGATTTGGTTTCTGCCTGTGGCTGAGAACACAAGATCTCCAGGCTTTCTATGTGACACTCTAATAAATAGCTACCCCATCTCTCACACAGGAACTGTGTGGTCTGGAGCTCCACTGCTTTCTCTTAACTAACTTCTGAGCCATTGTTCCCATGGGGTGATGCTGCCTAGTTCAAGTGCCCCCTGTTTATTTTTTAACCACTGCACAACTTGACACTTGCTAATCCAGTCACTTCAGCATATCAAAGGTGAATGCTCAGCTTTCAGACAAGGCAACGTGACTGTTAAGACTTGCACAGGATGGAGGACTCCTAAGAGTGTGCTCTGGGGCCTCCAGGAACCCTGTGCATATTCTTACACCTGCCCACTCCATGATGCAGGGCCTCCAGCCCTCTGGACAGCCCAAGGTTAAAGGATGGGCATAGGCTCAGATGGCAAGGGACCCTGCATACTTTGTTCTGTAGGGCTAAGTTGAAGGCCCATGAGAAATCTGTCTCTCCTTAGCATGGTGCAGTTTGCTGGGATGTGGAGCCCGACTCTAACCTGCCTATCAGCTGTGGTTTATCCAAATGCCAAAGATAAGGAGAGGGGGTTGACTTATGTTTTCTTAATTGTTATGCAGATAATAACCACCAGTCTCTGCAGAGTGAGTTACTAAAGATGAAGAGTGTCAAGAGCTTACTCTAAGCAGTGTCAGTGTGAATGAGGTGTTCGGACACGTCTCTCCTACCCCCTATGCAATTGTAATTCTCAGGTTGCAGACCTGCAATCCTATATCCCCAGATATTGTACTGGAAGTGGAGGTTACAGCATCCATGGGGACAGACGGGTGAGCTTTTCAGCTTCCTCTAGAGAAAAAGCGAGTTTTCTTAGAAAGTGGATATCACACCAGGGAGATTTGAGCCTTCTCATTTAGAAAGTTTGGGAGGAAAGCTGTGGGGGCAGGAAGGCAGTTCAGTAGAGACAGAACGTACCCAGTGAACCAACGTACGTCTTGTCGCATGGTGGGAAGGAGCTGTATAAGCAGTAGAGGGTGTTGGAATTTGGCTACAATTTCCAACTTGGATTTTAGATACTGCTAAGTGAACACAGCTCCTAATAGCTATTTTCAGGGTTGAATGTATGTATCCACCCGCAGAAGTTATAGGCATCGCTTTTAATAGAAGCCACGTAGGAAGCAAGAGAGGACGTTAAGTTGAAAAGGCATGTCTCTGTGATCGCCAGGTCTTTGCTTAAAGAGGTGATCTTGATCCTGCCTGATTTTAGCTAAGTCTGTGATAAAATGTTCATGTGAAAAATGAAATTGGGAGGAGGTGGAATCAGACCAGAGGTAGTAGCTGTGAGGACTGCGCTGAGCTGAGGAGCATTGCTGCTGGCAGTGCCAGCTGTGCTGTTGGGTTGTACAGCTCTCCCGTGGATGGATGAGACACCCAGGCTGTCCCGCAGAGGAGCTTGACAAGGTTGGTCTGACCCTGCCTCTGATGGCCAGCTCCTCTGCTCCAGAAACTAAGTGGCTACTGGTGGTATCGTAAGGTTTCTAGCGTGCCTCCATGGTTTTCCTGTGAGCGTCCTCTCCCCGTTGGTGACACAGAACCACCATGAAGAACAAGCTCAAACCAAAAAGACAATCCAGGTATTATAGCAAAAACAAAACAAAAGTAAAACAAAAACACAAAACTGAAATGACAACTTGTTACCAACATAACGTTCCTGCATTGAGCTGAAAGAAGATCCCTCGCTCATTAGAGGTCTGATTCATCAATGGGAACCAAACATATAGATCTACATCCTTGAATGTCTCAGTCAACAGATCACCTCAGCATGCATACAGTTTTATTTCGTTCATTCATTCTGAAGGGGAAATTGTATATTCCCCTTGTTTAGTCAATGAAAATTGGGGGGGGATTTTTGTATAAGGCATAACTTTTTTTTTTCCTCTGTGTGTGAAGATTTTATGTGTTCATCTACTGATTCCACATATGCTATTATTGTAAATATTTAACATTTCTATTTATTATAGTGTCTCCATTTAAGAAAAGAACACTGCTGGCTATGATAATTTAAACGTATGTCATGACCTGTGTTGTATATATTCATGCCACTAGTATGGGTTTTTTTATGTTTAAAGCTGCGTAAATATAGTTTTATACAGTTCCATAATGTTATTGACAGCATAAATCATTTATTTATTGTTAAACCTTCTTTTGTATCTAACAAATAGGGTGCGTTTTACCTGAGATTATTTTATTGCAACATCTACATAGCCTTAATTCTTTATAAAAAAGAAGAAAAAAGTCCATTTAGATACTGTATGATGCTTTTATTAACATTCCTTATGAACTTTCTGTTCATGAAGGAGGTTTAGCTTAAAAGCCAAGGTACGAATGTTTCCTTTATGCTTTGCATCTGGAATGAGCCTTGTTCTGGAATGAAAATACTGGGAGAAGCAAAATGCCTACTGGAAAAAGATAGCACAGTAAACCCTGGAAAATGCTGTCCTAACTTAAAGTGCTGAACTACAAGGAGGAAAGAAGAAAAAAAAAAAAAACCCTGTCCTTAATTCCAAATCTCTGGGATGAAAACATACTAGTTTTATCTCATGTAGAATTTGCAGCCAAATAAAGCTTGTAAAAAAAGAAAACGCATATGGCTTTAGAGAAAGCTCTGTACCTTTCACACTATTATTTTCCTTAAACACTAATAAATGTTTTGAATAAGTCTGTGGCTGAGTTTTGTTTAGCTGGAGTATCAGCTGCTGAGATAAGGGGTAAGAGAAACCCTCTGAAGCTGGGCTGGCAGCTGAGGGGGCAGAGGTGTGCTGGCTGTGGGGGGGATGTGGGACAGAGCTAGTCTTTCCTCCCTGTGTGCTGGGGAGAGCCAGTGTAGGGACAGAGACCTCATCACCAGCATATCATTCCCCTGGGGCTGGGAGACCTCACTGGCTGCTTATCTGGGACCTGGAAGCTTGGATTGAGGGTAGAAATGGAGATACGTTAAAAAGAAATGGAGATACGTTAAAAAACACAGGGTGCAGAAGCCTGTGCCTTGCTCAGGCTCAGGCAAAGCCCCTGCTTGTTTCAGGAGGTTTTTCCCTTAGCCATGGACTGGCTTCACTGCAGCATGTCAGAGCCACCTCATTTGCTTCAAATGAGCCTGTATGTGCTGTGCGTTAGGAAGGGAGCAGGGGGCTGCAAGTGCTCGTGCGTTTCTTCACACTGCCCTGATGATCTTGGAGTGCAAAATGCCCTTAGGAGGTTGGCTGACCACAGCACCTGCCCACAGACAGGGCATGAGCAGCCCGCACCACAGGACCAGAGCCCTAAGCACTGGATTTCAGCCAAGTCCATTAACAAATATGACAGCAATGCTTTCTAAAAGATGTAACAGCTGATAGGATCTGTCCTGCACATATAAAAGACACAGTCATTTCGTGAAGTAGCAAGATTTTACTTTAAAAACAGAGGATGTCCATTTAGCTATCAATAATCTACTAGTTGATTATTGGGATGAAGCAGGCACATACAGTATCTGCAATTCTCTCTCGGAGCCCTCCCATCACCAACCCAGCAATGATCAGATATCAAAACCTTAAATTATTACTGAAGCAAAGGAGAAAAGCAAAATCCTCAGGTTTGCGAAAAGCAAGCTGCAGAAAGAGCACTCTAGTGTTGTCTCCAAAGTCATTTTCATACGACGTTGGGGAGTAGGCAGCAAGGGGATGGGGAAATTCTGAGAAAGCACCTCGGATCACAAAGCACGGGGTTTTTTTAAGGCTGCTTGCATGAAAAAGCACATTTTTTAACACTCCTTCTGTGGGATTTAAAAATAACTAATCCAGTTGAAGCCTTTGGATGAGATGGGCTTCACAAGCCTATATACAATCTGCAGAAATCTAGGACCTGTAGCATTTCTTTGCCTTAAGGTGCAACAGCTCTTTATAATCCTGCCATGGACTGCTGTCAAACACCAGCAGGCAAGTACATCCTACTAGCAGAGATCTGACAGAATTTGGTGGGATGTGATCTCAGACCAAGCTGCAGTGAGACTGTGGCCAAGGAACAGCTCGTGCTGGTGCTGGACCACTCACTGGCATTTAAGGTCCCACTGCAGTTTTTTTGCAGGAACTGGTCCACAGCATGACTATGGTACAGTGGAGGTAACTGCATCTTGGCCTTTGCCATCCTTGCAATTTCAACTAGAAATGTCCAGCACAAAGCCACAAAGATGATGAAGGAAGTAGAACACCTCCCTTATGAGGAAAGGCTGAGGGAGCTGGGTCTCTTTAGCTTGGAGAAACACAGACTGAGGGGTGACCTCATTAATGTCTATAAATATGTGAGGGGTGGGTGTCAGGAGGATGGAGCCAGGCTCTGCTCAGTGCCATCTAGTGATAGGACAAGGGGCAATGGGTGTGAGATGGAACATAGGAGGTTCCACAGAAATATCAGAAGGAACTTCTTTACAGTGAGGGTAATAGAGCACTGGAAACATTTAAAACCCGCCTGGATGTGTTCCTGTGTGACTTGGTCTAGGTGATCCTGCTGTGGCAGGGGGATTGGACTAGATGATCTTTCGAGGTCTCTTCCAATCCCTAATGATTCTATGATTCTATGACAAGTTATTTTTCATCTCCTGATGCACAGATTGGTGAGACTGCATTGTGCTCCAAAAAGTGGCCAGACATTAGTGATGGAGAGATGACCCTTCCCTTCCCTGAGAGTATCACATCACACAAAATACCACAGTACATAGCAGAGCGATGACACTAAAAACTACAGAAGCATCATAGAATCATTAGAGACTGGAAGGGACCTCAAAAGATCATCTAGTCCAATCCCCCTGACACAGCAGGATCACCTAGAACAAGTGATGCAGGAACACATCCAGGCAGGTCTTAAACGTCTCCAGAAGAAGGAGACTCCACAACTCCCCTGGGCAACCTGTTCCAGTGCTCCATCACCCTCACTGTGAAGAAGTTCCTTCTGATATTTATGCGGAACCTCCTATGTTCCAGCTTACACCCATTGCCCCTCGGTCCTATCACTAGATGACACTGAGAAGAGCCTGGCTCCATCCTCCAGACACCCACCCTCCAAATATTGACAGACTGCAGAGCAGGGATTCTGCATTGCACAGCCTTGAGAAGTGTGTAACTTAAAAGTCTGCTTTGAGACTGGAGTGATCATAATTCATTTTGGTCTGTACATCATTGTACAGGCAGTGGAAAGGAAAACCAGACCAAGGCAATTCAAACTGCAAATGCATGTCCATACACAGATCTCACCCGACTGAACAAATCTCACCAAGATTCATACATGTGGTCTGTTTGGATTTACTCTCCCACAGGCTCCCATTCTAGCCTCCCAAAAGAACAAAATTAATTGCAGATATTGGCTTGCTCAGGCATACCAAAACATTTACAAGTGTATATGGCAATTTCCATATGTCAGCCCACGTAGTGAGCTGAATCAAACCTGCTACCAGTGCTGCTGCACTCATCTCTACTGGTTTGTAGTTACTGCCCTTTGCTCTTCTCCCTGAGCCCATGCCTTGAGATACCAGGAGAGCTGAGGCAGCTCCCGAGCAGCTCTGCCGCGTCACGCCTGGTGAATTCATCACAGCAATCACCCCAGGTGAGGGAATAGTTAAAGCTTGCTGGGAAGCCTCTCAGCAGTGCTTTTTCAAAGCTATTTCCTGACACCTCACAAGAAACACTAATCCCACTCAGTTTTCACTGCTAGTTCTGTTCATGTTTCCATGCTCTCCTCGCAGACTCTCGCAGGAAAGGCTTCTCTCACACCTGCTCAAGACAGAAATCGCTGCGTCTCCCCAGCGACAAACGAAGCAGATCTTGAGCCTCAAGCAACACCAGGCAGCCTCTGTCACCCAGAGCCATGTGATAACCGGCCCCACGGCCAGCCAAAGTCAATCATGGAGGGGCGATGCCAGGAGGTGCAGCTGGACCTCTCCAGAGACAGAAGCTCCACTGGTACCTCACTCAGTCATTGCCAGGTCTGGTCCTACAGTCCCAGCACTAACAGGTCTTTGCACTGGGTTGGAGCTAAACAAAACCCTCTAATTAGTGAAATTCTAATAAGTTTTGTTTCTGTACATTTTCTTTAGGGAAACGAATCCCACCCAGTGGACCATTTCATTTTGAAATGAAAACTTCACATCTTTCTTGATCGGGAGTGAAAAATGGGGACTTGAGCATTTCAAGACAAGACAAATTACAGGAAGCTGCAGGGGCTGAAAATTCCTATCTCGGAGGATGCCGACTGTAATAGCCTTGACCTTTTCTGCAAATACCATCCTCCCTTATAAAACTGTGGCTTGGAGTTTATTTAGAAATTCTTTTAAAATAAGAAGTCGTCCTTTGAGAGTCTGCTCTGAAGTTCTCCACGTGGAAGGGGATATGGGTTTTTCTAAGGGTATCCCTGTACTGCTGGGAGGCAGTGCCCCAGAGGCAGTGCTACTGCAGCCACTGTGCTGGATATGCTGCCCTGCATCCCAGCAGCTCTGGTGACACCACAGAAATCAACTCTGATGTGTGGTTCTGCAAGAGAAACCTCAACAGGATTTAAACCAAGCCTGGATTGGCTTACACTGTGCAAGAACAAAGTGCCACTGTGACACAGACAACACCAGCTTCCCTGGTGACACTGGGAACAACAGCTTATGGAGAGGCTAAAGCCAGGCTGCATTTTAAGAGAGCACAGGATCAGCCCTCCGCTATCTAAGACATTATGGGACGTAATTTGCTCTACAAACCCCACTTCCATTTCTCAGATTTTCTGCAGTTTATATCTGCTTTTCTCTGTCCCACAATCACACCAGGCTACATTTGTCACCCATGAATAATCCCACTTACACTGCAGAATCTCTTCCTACCCTGAAGAAAAATGCAGTGGGAGGTGTGGGGAAGCTCAGTGAAAGCTGACAGCCAGGAGAGACTGGGAAAGGCCTACAGAGTGCCTTTTTTAGATGTCCTATTTTAAGACAAAATGAAGAGGAACTATGCACATTCAGCATTTTGTTAAACTGACATGAAATCAAGGCACTACGGAATCAGTTTGCAGAGGGCTGCAGTGCACATACTTGAAGCCTTCTTGAAAATAATATTATTATTATTTATACTTGTGGTTGCTCCCGGCTGTCAGCAAGACCCAACCTTAGGGCTACTGATCTATGTATCATGGGCAAGAGTCCTGGCCAAAAATTGTTTCTATCACTGGCAGTAGCAGGAAATATTGTCCTTCGCCTACGCATGCAGAAAATGAAATAGCATCTACCTGGGCACTCAGCACTAACTCACTGCACAAGATGCTGCTGAGCAGGAATCGCAGGAATTACACGGTTTTCTCTCAAGATCTACCACCTACGCTTGCTGGTCCAGAAGCTAATGCTAACTGCTAACAGATGATGAGTCTGCAGAAGCCCACAAAAGCATCTTGGCCTGTGCAGAAAGAGGGAGTCAAAGCAGCCAGGACGCCTTGGAGGTAGGAGAGGATGCCCAGGGTAGCTGAAGATGCTCTGCAGCAAGAAAGGGGTCCCGAGGGTCCAGGTAGGCCATGGCAGCAGCCAGCTGACCCCGCAGCTTCCTAGAAGAGACATATTTTGTGGCTATTTGCATTACATGGACCAGTGAAAGCTGGCCACAGCCGATGAGCCAGGACCGGGGAACAGGTCTTGGACAATAATTAAAGGCCCAGACTCAGGTTCACCGAGGCCTCTGGTAAAACATCCTGTTGATAATAGTAGGACATTAGGATTAGGCCCCTGCTGGGGCTGAGAATCGCTGAAGCTTTCCTGACTACATAGGATTATCAGGAATAGTCTTAACCAAATCAGAAAAGAGATGAGGCTGAAAACGCTCTGTTCTCAAACATCTCACATTCTGAGATGCCTGGAGCTGAGGCGCAGGGCTCTTCTACCGCACGCTCCAGTCACACACCATTTGCAAACCCTGGAAGAGCAGGCAATCCACAGTCTCTTCCAACAGCTTGCAGAGCTGTGTGACACTGTAAGTATGACAACTGTAACACTTGCACGCTGCTTTTAAAACCTGAAATACAGTTTACTAGGCTTTTCTATGCCATATTGCTTGAATCCTGGCCACACTGCACTGCAAGGCCTCTCCCTTTCCTCCTCTGGTCACTTAGCACAGCCTGGAAAAGTGCTCAGGCCCTGCCTTCAGAGGAGCAATAGCTGGCTATATCCTCCCAGTGAAGACAGTAGCAGGACAACACCATTTATTTGGGGAAATACAGTTCTTATTCTGAGCAAATAACTTGAAAGGGTGGAGTAAAAGAGGACCAGGAGACAGCACTAAGAATATGCGATGATGCTGTTTAAGCACATAAGCTCATTTAGGAGCTCGCTTGGAACAAGCTGTTCTTACAGTATTGCCAGACTGACCAGAAACAAGAAGAGCATTAAGGTCCAATTGACAAATAATTTGGTCAAACCCTCTCTCATGAGGCTGCCAGCCAAATTTGTAAATACTGAAGGTCAGATAAACACATGAATGTTGCAATTTATTGGATTCACATTCCTCTGGCGACTCACCTATGTTTTCTTCTGTCAGGACTAAGGTTCGCGTGGATGGTGGGCAGCTAACAGGAGGATCATTTTCTCTGCCAGTGTGAGGAGCAGTCGGGACAGAGAGGGCAGAAGCTGCAGTGGAAAGCCGAAGCCTCATGGGAAAAAGAAACCCAAGTCCCTACAGCAACTCATCCCTCATCTTTGTAGGAAAATAGTGAGGATTCTCCAATCTTTGCAGTTCTCTTGGGGATAAGAACAGGAGCTAATTTAAAATCTTTCAGGGGCCACAGAACCTGACAAACTATGACAACTCAGCAACAGCCACGGCACATGCCCAGTGACCCAAAAGCAGCAATGCCAGAGCAAGGCAGGTCACTTCTGAGACAGCAGCTATACACATGGCACCTGCTCGTTTAATTCAGCAGAGTGCCCTAGCCCTCGGCATTGCTTGCAGACCACACAGGGCACATCCGCTGTGGTCAGCACGCTCTGTCCTACGGGCTGCAGTCGTCAGAAGCCACATGCTCTCACAGCTGCTGCCGGGACCCAAGGTTGTCCCCTGGCTGCTGTCTGCAGTGCCGCAGGTGTAGCTGCACCCTGGTACACCCATAGTAACCCTTACGCAACCCTGGCTCTGACATGCTCCTGCAAACACAGTGTACTCCTCTGGCAGAAATATAGCCGGGCTAGCCTGAGGGACTCTCCTATGGGACTGGCAACCCTGCAGCTGCATGCCACAAGGCATGGTGTCCCAATATGACATCTGACGTAGGATAAATAAAAAATAATTCTGATTGCAACCTCACAACCCACCAAAATCACTGCAAAATCACAACACTGGCTCTAAATCATGTGTTCCTGCTAACCCCAATGTGAGTAAGTCAGTGTGGGGCATCTCAGCTGGATGTGCGTTACCAAGCAATCTGGCAGAGCAGCATCAGTGGGGTCTGCGATTCCTGTGGCATCAGCTCCCAGGCTACAGTAACAGAGTGTGCTATTAGATAAACGGCTGCTGCTGGCACTTACAGTACAACAGGCCCCAGTGAGGCTGCAGAACCGTTGTCCTGAGTTCATATGAAAATGGGAACAAAGGACATAAGAGTCCAACCTGCTGAGGGGAAAAGGGGTTGGAAAAACCAACTAAACAGTTCTTATCCATAGGACTGTTCTGATCCCCACTCTCTGCAAAGGGAGCAAACCTGTAGCCAAAGGAGACAGAGGGTGGGAAAATAAATACCCTGCTGGCCATCTCCGCTCTGGCCTGCAGGCTGGCTTTGTTAAACAGGCAGGGAGGCACCAAATCCCTGCAAGTCTCGGTTTGCTCTTCTGATTACAACCAAGCGCCAGCAGTTTAATGTCAGTTTTTCTGTAGCTAACAGCAGACTGCAGCCTGACAGAGCTCTAAGAACAAGAACTGTGTTTCTGAGGTATTCCAGAGTGAGAAAGAAAGAAGACACTCGAGTCAGAAGGGACCATCTCTGCTACCTGCTGCTAAGCTGGTCTTCCAGCTCCGACCATTACAAGCTCCAGAAAGGTAAGGAGTTGGTTTTCCCTGCTGCAGAGCTGCATTTATAAGACAAATGGAAGGATATCAGAGGAAAGATGGGATGCAAAGCAGAGACTGGATTAGCTGCCTTTCACTCCTTTTTATCAGATAGGTGGAACTGTCAACAAAACAAAAGCCAGGAAGCACAACCCCACTCTACCAGGCTCTAGAAACAGTTACTAAAGCCTCTCCACGGTGGAAAATAAAGCTGTGGGAGCCTTTGCCAAGATCTTAACATCATCACTAGTCAGGAACTGCGCAATCAGCCAGGAGAAGAGTGGGTGGATTAGCCCAACACTAACAAGCCCAGCTGGCTCTGCCATGCACCCTTCTCAATACTTTCCAAAGATGGCACCGATTTACCATAAAAAGGCCCTAGGGCAATGACGCATCATTTTATTTCTGGCTTTGAATTTCAGAAGCATCCAGGATTTGTGGATATGTACTCACATCAGGTGAATTTACCCAGGGTCTCTGATTCAGCTGTAGGACTGCTGGAAAGTCTCCGGTGCCTGCTTTCCATCCAACAGCAGCACAGCTGAACCAAGGAGATGCAAAACTAATCGTGCTGAGCAGGCAGCCAAAAAGGGATTCCAGCAACATGAAAACCAGAGGGAAATGCCAGAGTCATGTTATCTGTGATCAGTATCTGCGACCCTTCATTTTCCAAGAAGTAGAAGTGATAAGACTGTTCTGTCCAGGTGAAAGATATCAGCAGGGCTAATTGTGGCTGAGCAGCCTGATTCTCATGGCAATGCTCTTATCTCCCTGGATTCCAGCTCCCCGGCAGCTGCTGTCACTGCTCATAATACCCAGCAGCAAGAGAGAAAGGAGAAAGGAAAGTAAAAATGAAGAGCAGAGAGAGAAATAACAAACACAAGAGTAAGTGTAAGAACAGTCAAAAGGAGAAGGAACTGAGAGTTTGTGGAAAGAAGCACAAGCTGATGGGAACCCTTAGCTGGTCCTAAAGAATCTCCATGAGAGTGGAGCCAATGTCAGAAATTACTCACTGGAGTGGATGGCGGGAAGCAAACTCCTTCCTTCCTTCCTCACAGAGGTCCATCTTCTGTCAGGAGAGACTGGACAGACATGGAAGGCACAGAGAGCAAAGAAATTACTCCAGAGATGTCACCACCGCTGACTCTGACAGCTGGTTTTTTCCTGTAGAAGGCTCAAGAAGTTTGAAAAAAGGGTAAAGTGGTGCTAATGAGCTGCTAATGAGGCTTAGCCTGTGCACAGAAGGGAAGCTGCTCTAGTCCTAAGAGACTCGATTCTGCCCAAGAGCAAAGGGATGTGCATGTCCAGCAGGAAAGGAAAGCCCAAACACTGATAGCTTTGAGTTCGCTATCACCACACACCCTACTATTCCTGCACCCTTTGACCAATGTTCTGGTTCGTCCCCTGCCCACCCCTTACAGTGCGCTACTCAGTTTCCTGATTCTGGACAGCTCTGGCTTCAAATGGACACGAATTCTGGGCAGGCTGCCCCAGCACAGTCCTAGAACCATGCCCTGCTGGGCACGTGTATGGCCAGCTGGACCTGTCAGACCTGCTGCGGTTGGCAGGTGGGTCTGGGCCACATGATTATTACTTCTGTAATAAATTACTCAGATCCAGGTAAATACATGGTACGAGAGTCTATGGACCAAGGAGATGACGCTAAAACTGCCGCAGCAGAGGATGAAAGGAGCAGTGAGAAGTGACTTGCTCAAGAGTGTACAGCAGAACAACAGCAGTGTCTACAGTGACATGGAAGGTGTTTGTTGCCAAGGTATAGGTGTCAGGAGCCAGCTGATATATGCAGGTTACCCCAGTCATGATCCTGGAGACCAGTGGCCTTCTGGAGAAGCAGCTGGAGGCCAATTAGGGCACCTACACTTGCAAAATTGACTGCAGGCTTATTCTAAGAGCACCGCCTGATGCCCCAGGCTACGCTGTCTTCCCACAAAAGGATTCAACTCTGCACTGGGGAAACACCTCCAGCCAGTATTTGAAAGTAGAGTCATGAGGAAAAAGGTCCAAGCACCTCACAACAATTCTGAGGGTGGTGTGCTTTAGGAATAAATGTCATGAGGGTAAGAACAGAGAATAGAAAATAAATCATTGTACACAGTCAAACCCAATGTCATCAACAAAACCAGTGTCAGCCTAAAAGCACGTCTGGTGCTCTCAGTGTAGATGAACGTTACTGTTTGTTTTCTATTTGACTGACACACATTTTACATTATATTAGAAACAGAATCAAACTTCTACCATAATCTGCAGAAATCATACATGATGACTTTCCAAAGGAAGGTCAAACTGCTGATATGGTGGAAGCTATAGACCACGACCACAATACATAAAAATACATAAAAATACTCAACAACTGTTACTGCAAGTATCAAAAAAAACCAATCAGAACTTTCATTCTAATTTGTTCAATCAGTTCGTTTGAGGTACTTTATCTTTCAGCTATTAATTAATTACTTGAAAACCACAAAAGTTTGTTTTCTTGTTCTGGCCATGAATATTTCAGAATGCATTCAGCTAAATCGTACTAGAAATTTGAAGGCCATGACCAGGAAAAAAAGCCTCATTTAACTCAGTGTTTTAAAATTAACTACCTACATTGGGCTTACACACGGAGTATGCGTGTGTCTATAGGCTTCCTTTAGGTTTCATGTGTATCATAGAATCACAGAATCACTATGGACTGGAAGAGACCTCGAAAGATCATCTAGTCCAATCCCCCTGCAACAGCAGGATCACCTAGACCAAGTCACACAGGAACACATCCAGGTGAGCCTTGAACTTCTCCATTGATGGAGACTCCACAACCTCCCTGGGCAGCCTGTTCCAGTGCTCCGTCACCCTCACCGTGAGGAAGTTCCTTCTCAGGTTGATGTGGAACCTCCTGTGTTCCAGCTTACAAACATTGCCCCTCATCCTGTCACTAGATGACACCGAGAACAGTCCAGCTCCATCCTCCTGACACCCACTCCTCAAATATTTGTAGACATTAATGAGATCACCCCTCAGTCTTCTCTTCTCCAAGCTAAAGAGACCCCCTTTCCTCGTAAGGGAGATGCTCGACCTCCATCATCTTTGTTGCCCTTCACTGGAATCTCTCCAGCAGCTCCACATCCCTCTTGAACCAAGGAGCCCAGAACTGGACACAATACTCCAGGTGTGGTCTCACCAGGGCAGAGTGGAGTGTACATTAGGCAGTTTCATTTAGATAATAACTCCTTCTAATTGTTTCTTTTCTGAACTCTTATTTCAATCCTCATGAACTTTAAGATAACTCTCAAAAGAAAACCACGTCTGTCCAGAAAGAATATTAAAAACCCCCCAAAAGATGCATGCACCGCTTTCTTACATAATAGACCTCCTCCTGATAGTCTGAATAAAGGCATAAGAAGTTGTATAACTGTGTAAGTGACGTGCATACAGGTATGGCAAATCACCAGAGCAAATGTAGTGCAAGGCCTATTTTCAGGGCACTGACCTACATCCTCTGGTCAACCACAGCTGCCCAGTTTAAGATGCCCAAAGGATTTTGCTGTGGTTTGCTGACAGTTGCCACTCCTGAAGCAAAACCTGCATCACAGGACACACCCCTCCATTTCGGGAGTTCCAGAGAGGAGTTGGTTACACCAGCTTAAGCCAATGGCAAAGGTCAGTTTGCTTCCCAATACACAAGCTGTTGGGTTACAGAACTGGAACTGCAGCTCAGCCTGTCTCACAAGAACAGCAGACAGGGAACTGGGGGCAGATACATCATAAACTGCTGCCATTAGAGTCACCAGAACACATTAGGGTCTGACTACAAACAGTTCAAATAGCATGAACCCAGATTTCTGCAAGGAAGTAACTACAACTTCCATCAGCTCCATCAGGGCAGGACGGGGGTCACGATGCAAGCATCTTAATTTAAAGCATGGCAATGTCAGTGTTGGTGGGATATACATCACCCAAAGTTGCCCTTCTCCTCCTGTGCATGAGGCAGAAAAAAGCACAGCAATAGAGCAGAGGCAGATGAGGAATTTCCACTCATATGCCCCTGACACACCCGTATCAGTGGGGCAGGCAGGAGATGGAGGGATCACCAGTTACTCAGTTTTCTGTTGCACTCTGGCTACAATTCACTCTACCACTGCACCTCACTAGCCTGACTTCATCCTGCCCTACCAGGTCCCCCCATGCTACCAGCAGCTCTGCACCCACTCTGAGCAACATGCAAGAGCCTTTGCAGGGAAGGCCCTGTCCTCCAGCAGCAGTGCCTGCTGCACACCCCGGCTGGGAGACCCAGCAGCTCTCACAGAGACACATTTCCCTATTCTGCAGCACCATCTTGCAGCAAAAGGGAGGAAAACACCTTTCTCAGACAACGGCATAGAGAAGAGGACTGAAGGCAGGACACAGCAACCCCTACTGCAGTTGCAACCAGGCCAAGAGATTGCAATAGGCAAAAGATTTCTATTAGGGGCGGGGAGTTACAGCCTCCATCACCCCAAATCCCAGCACCAGCAAGGAGGTTTGGCTGAACTTGGGAATAGCTTGCAGGAGTCAGTGTTTTATTGTTAAACTTGTCTGCCCTCACAGTCCCTTCTGCACATCTCCTTTGCTGGTGACTGCTTTTCACTCAACTAAACCCAAGATATCTGCTAAACTGAACCTCCCCACAAGCACTGCTCCCAGGGCAGCCCTCCAGCATCTGCTTCCCCGTCAGGAAAGGAACATATGAAGTCCAGGAAACACCAGGAGTCTAGAACAGTCTAGCATGTCCCCACAACCTCTGAAATGTTGTCCCCCAGTTCCAGATTTTTGTCACCATCTTTCCATCAGTTTTGGAGTATCAGGGAAGGGCAAAGCATGTGACTGAGGGGTGGCAGCAGCAGTAAAAGGTCCCTTCACACTCTTTTGCCTTCCACTGCTGACACAATACCAGATGCAACAGAACAGGGAGAGGACGCAGAGCACAAGGAGGTGTTTGCTTCAGGTTTTTAATCTGTTTGATGACACTCTTAGGTCTCCTCACTTCCAGAGAGGGACTTGGCTTTCTCCTGTCAGTATCTAGATTTCTCAGATAACTCTGAGAACAGCAGAGGAGGCGCAAATATTTAAAATAGGAAGAAAATTCATTTAGAACCACCAATATTCTCTGAAATGCTGGAGACTTCACATTAACTTTGAGTAAGATTTAAGTGATCAATTCAAGAGTAGAACTTAAAATCTAAGTTTGCAGCAAAGTAACACTCAAACCATTTGTGTCATTAGTTCTGAAGCAGGTTGCATTTTTTAATGAGAAAAGTAATCTACATGGGCCAAAATTACCTATCACCAAGAAATTAATTCTCCAATGAGAGGAGAGCAGCATGGCATGCAGCTGGGGCACAGAGCAAGGCTCGCCGTCTCGCGTGCGGCACCCTGCGCTCACCCCGTTGAGGCAGTCAGGGAGCACACGCAAAAACTTATTTCTCTTAAAGAAAAACCCCGAGATCTTGACCAAAGCAGGGTTGAGCACAGCTACCACGTCCCGTGTTGACTCTGGAAGGCAAAACTTTGCCTCTTTTTGGCAACACCGCCTTTTCCCACAAAGCCACAGCTTGGATTTGTAGGCAGGAGTGGGAAAGGGCTATGAACCATTTCTTAACTCAGTGGGTTGTACAGGCCACAGCCTGTGGTTGGCGTTACCCAAGTTATGAGCATCTTCTCAAATTATTGGGTAAGAGGGGGTTTTTGCTGCTGTGTCTTTTTTATTCACAGACTCTCTTGTGCTCTGAACTCTGGAGCTTTAGCTGTGAGTGCAGCTCCCAGATCTACTTCAGTCTTGCTCGAGATGCTGTCCTCCTTATCCTCCTCTCCTCCCTGCAGTACCTTTCTACTCTCACTTGAAGGCAACCTTGCGCCACACATGGCTACACAAAGCACCGGGCTGGCAGAGCACCTCCGCTGCTGCCCGCAGGGTAGCCAGCCCTGCAGGTGGAAAGCTGAGGGAGCAGGGGAAAGCAGCGTCCCTGTACTGCCCAGGTTTGGGTCATTAGTATCTGCGCACTCTCGAACGTCTTTTGTCTCCTCGAAATGTAGTTTCACCACTCTCCGATCAGAGTCTGGTGAAGGGCGGGGGTGTCCCTGCTCACCACTTATTTTGGCTCTTCTCACCGAATGCATCAACAGTGACCACAATGAATAGCAGGGACAGAGAAGCAGCTCGATTTTGAGCGGGGGCAGAGCAAGCTGGAAAGCATGTAGATAAGGACGATATTTCCCAATCAGCTGTCCCCAAGGAATTTTATCCTTGGATGCTCGGGAGGCAGTTATCTCGGCCATTAGGGAACTTGTGAGGGACAGGTGAGATACCAGCAGACGGGCAAAGGGCAAGAGTGGCAGCTCTCTTCAAAAGCAGGGGATAGAAGGAACCTGGCAGTTATAGATCTGTCTGCTTAACTCTGATGCTGGGAAAGACACTGGGAGAAATAAGTACCTGAAAAAAATGAAGATAAATAGCAGGACCCATGGACTGCTCACTGGCACAACATGGTATTGTGTTTTATGCAGAAAAGAATAAAAGGAAGTGCTATGTAGAAAGAAGTTAAGAGTTTGGGACTTCAAACACGTATTTTTCATTCCACGTAACAGACACATTGATAAATTACATACATCCACCTCTTGACACTGTTTTGGAAAGAACAGCCAACACCATTACTGTGCATCAAGCTGCACTTACAAAACCACTCTTTGAAGCAGAGCAGCATTTAACATTTTCTTCTTTTCCTTCTGCTCAAAATGACCATCTGGCAACAGACTTTCTGGAATGGAGCCTTTTCTCTGGTTTCTGTTTGGGGACAAATCTGTGCCAACTTCCAGCAGTTCATGTGGTTTAGAGATGCAGAATATAGTTTTCTGCTGAAATGTACGTGGGCTTGAAGTCAAAGTCAGATGCTGAGAAGATCTGGTGTGAAGCAAGCTGTGGGTTACAGTACAGGCTCCTCTATGCCAATGCAATATGTCAAACTAAAAAGATCTGCACCCCTTTCGACGCAATCTGAGGCTCAGCGGTAAATTCTGTATATTACCCACACTTGCTTTCCTTGCCCTAAACTAACCCCATCAAACCTGTCTAGAGTTTTATTTAAAATTTCTAGGAACTTTCATCTGAAACCACGGGATGCAAGATCGTCCTCAGATACAGTGGGCATGATTATGGTCAATTAACTTTAACAAAAAAAAAAACCCAAAAAACCCCAAATTCAAGCCACAAGAAGCTCAGAGGTCTCAGGGGCAAAACATCTCACTTCAAGAGGATGCGGTCGTCTGGGAAGACAGTGCAGATTATCCCTAAAGGAAAAACAATTCTCTCTGTGCGTCAGCCTGTGTTCACTTTAGAAGCAACATCTGAGACTTTTGAGGACTGGAGTGTAGTGTGTGTGCTCAGCCATCGCTGCAAACATGAGGCATCAGAGATGCCAACAGGGAAAAAAAAGTCCCACCTAGTGTTCCACACTGTCTCTGTAACTATCTGGTCCAAATTCCACCTGGACTATGGGCAGAAAATAGTAAGAAATAAAGAATATGTTATTATTTGATTTTAAATTATCTTGACTTCTATTGCTTGGAGATAAATTGTGGCTCTAACAGTATTTCCCAGTAAAAAGAGTAGTTTCCAAGTAAAGACAGAGGCAGTCACTTCAGAGCAAGATGCAAAAATCCCCCATAAAAGCTCAGGAGAAGTCAAATACTTTTCAAAATTCCTTTCACCAATAATAGTCCCAGCTTTCATTTCCATATATTAGATCTGCTAAAGTAAGAGGCCCAGGAAAAAATTTTTGAACAATCAAACCACAGATTTGGATCCCTGAACCTTGCCTAGCTGGTACAATTAGTATGGTTCAAAGTTCTGGAGAGGTACTGGGAGCACCAGAGCTGCCAGAGCCACACCACCAGTAACACCAATCCTACTGCCCGAATCAGAGCCCTTGATGAGCTGCCTTGATGAGCCCGGGAGAAGCCTGCAGAAGACCTAGGAGCAGAACTAAACTGAGCCACTCCAGGGTTTAAAATATAAGCTGTGCTGTCCTTGTAATGGCAGAGAGGAAAACTTCATGTCATTTCTGGTAATCCTGTAGGACTTTTTACAATGGCTTTTGGTATGTGGTGAGCTGACACCTACACCTTGCATATCCTCCTGTTTGTGGTAGGTCTGTCAGGGCTTTGTGTATTTTAAGCAAATCAGCTGAGCAAACTGCATCTAGCAGACAGGGGTCTTTTCCAGTGTAGGAGCATTATGCTATAAGAATATAGTAGCTCTATTGAGATAACAACAGCTCTGGAAGAACGTGGCTCTCGAATACGGGCCAGCCACTCAATCTCCTCTAACTAGCTAATGTTGCTGGCAAAGTGGAACAAGTACACAGTCTCCTGACTGACTAACCTTCAAAGGGTTCTATATTTTTATATTTTATATTTTGTGGTTTTGTATTTATATATGTATGTATATGTGTATATATATGTGTGTGTGTGTGTCTTTCTTTCTGGGAAAGCTGTTAAAGTTTTAAGTATGTCTATTCACACAAGACCCAGCAAAACCCCTGTACACATAACTTCCCTAACATATATGTGTGTGGCTCCTAGACCAAGCCATAGAGGAAAATAAGGTACTGGGTTGGCTTTTTGACTACATTTCAAAGCTTGCTGCTGCCTATGGTTGCAGACATGACTGTCTCCTGCCAAATGGTAAATACAGGCTACTTCCCACCCTGAAATTAATAGCAGCAAGTTTTGCCTCCCTGCCAGACAGGCTGTAATCTAATTGCACACCCTGTGCCTTCTCCCAGCAATTGCTCTTTCCCTTCTGCTGGCACATCGAGTCACCTCAGGGATTCCTCAGCACTCACTGCAGGTACATTTGGCTGGGTCTTGCTCTGCAGCACATCCTGAGGCGGCCCTCTTTACACACCTCTTTGGAGGCTGAAACAAGAGGAGCACATGCGCTGGGGATGCCAGAGCATATAGAATAGCACAGCACTACCCAGTTTCAATGCCAAGACATGTTATTTGTCAGGAGACCTTAATACTCTGTTTTTGTTTTTCCCAAGTGAACAATAACTCTAATCCAGCAGAGGCTGTTGAACAGGAGCACGTGGGTGTCTGGCTCTTCACAGCCTACAGACTTCTCCACTGTGGTGCAGGCTGCTCACAGAGCTCTCCTGCTGCTAAAACTCACAGCTGATTTTAACTGGTACAAAAGCCAAGGGGCAAGGAACTACAGAAAGGCATTCAAATAAGTAGGGAAAGACCAACTGAAGATGATGGTTCAGGCTGAAAAGAGAGGAAATAAAGCAGAGGAGAGGAGCAGAGAAAGGATGGACCTGGCACTTGTTTGTTAGCTGTGCCGCTTTGGTTCAATTTGCTTAGGGGAAGAAAATGAATCTGACTGGTTTATGCAGCTGACAACCTGGAAGTCCCGTACAAATGTCTATGAGGTGTAGGTCAGCGTGTGTTTGTGAGGGTCCCTGACACCAC
Source organism: Rhinopomastus cyanomelas (assembly GCA_013400115.1). NCBI lineage: Eukaryota > Metazoa > Chordata > Aves > Bucerotiformes > Rhinopomastidae > Rhinopomastus > Rhinopomastus cyanomelas. The sequence continues at coordinate 375,874 of VXBP01000804.1, read as the reverse complement.
ACATAGCACATTTCCAGGAGAGACAGAAGCAGCAAATCAGATGGTGTTTAGCCAGTCTGGCCTTGCCAAGTGTCCAGAGCAAGATCTGCTGCAGGCCTTTCTCTGCAAATCTGCAGGCACACTCATATCTAGATACATCCTAGACCTGAACATGTGGGCACAAAGGGCTTACCAGTGCCACACTCAGATCTTCAAAGTGCTTTGACAGAGGAGAGGGGCAGACACAGATAGAGGTTACCCCTCTGAGGACCTCCATAGTCTTATCATTTCCTAGACTGCTGTTTACATGTTCCAAAAGTAAGCAAAAAGTCATACCTGTTGCCCTGACTCCCCCTAAACCTGGTTACAGAGAACATGCTCCAAGCACTTGTGTCCTTGATAGAAAAGAGTTCACCAACCCTTCCTCTGGCAACCCGACCCCAAACAGCTCCCATCTCTCTGTGAATCTTAACCAGCACTAACACATTTCATTTAGTTTGGAAGAGACCTTGAAGATCACGAGATCCAAGCATTAACTAACTCTACCAAGCTCAGCACTGATTAGCTTGTTTCTGACATCACTGTTACCCTTTTGGATCCACTAAACCCAAGCAGTGTGTTGGAGAAGCCAAGTAAGAGAAACTGACCAATCCCCCTTTCTTGGAGAGCCTGCACAGACTGTGTTTGACCTGACGAAAACAGGGTAAGTCCCAGTTCCATGTATGCAGACACAGATAACGGAGTGCGTTACCTGCTCAAATCAGGCAGAAGCATAAGATGCTACTCTGCTTGAAAAGAGAAAAGAAGCTCTGAGTTTACTCCACAGACAGCTGTCAGCTCCCTGGACCTGCCAGCTGTGCCTTGGCAACAGCCAGACTACAATCTGCTGGCTGTGCCAAATGTCCCAATTCCCCAGGTCTGTGTGGCTCAGAGAAAAGAGGATGCAGACAAAGCTTTATCTTGGTGACAACTTTCTTTTCTGAAATCTATTGGGAACAACATGTTCAGCTCTTGCCAGAAAAGATCACCAACAGCTATTGGCATCATCAGCCGTCAGTTACGTGGTTTCCCAAGCAGCACAAGGGATGACAGATTCATATTAATTCCAGTCAGCAAATGGATTATAAATACTCCCCCAGCCAGTCACCACCTGATAGGACTGTCCTTGAGTTCTCCAATTGTGGAAGAGAGTTGTCAACTCTAAATTTACCCACCAGCATATATCATACAAAATGTTTTACTCTGTGATCCTTGGTAGATGCTTGTGCTGTAGCCCAGCATGGATTAGACCAGAAAATGCTGGTTCCACCGACCAGACAGACATCTCACTATTGCTTATCTCAAGACTTCAATGGCAGAAAGGAGAGACAGATGGGTTTGACAGGATGCGTCGGTGTGTCGGCCATACAATTGCCTCAGCAGCCCCATCAAGTCTAAGTTAATAAAGTGATTAAAAGCAAGGCCTGCCTGACAGCTTCCTGATGAGGTAACGGCTTCTATTCCTAAGGATAGCCATTCCCATCAGAAAAATGCACCTCCATGACTGATGTAAGCAAGTCTGCTCAAGAGGATGGGGTGTCCAAAACCAGTCAGAGCTGATACAAAGTGCACCCAGATAGTACTCTCTGTGAAAAGTAGCAGACAGGAAGCTAAAACGTGGTACAAATGGGCTAATCACATGAAGAACCATAATTCACTTTTACAAAATGGAAAGTAAACAAAAAGCAAGGAACCTATGAGCTCCATTTTTTATACCTTTAGAGCAGTCCTAGTGTCTGCAAATTGGGTAGATGCACATGGTAGCAGCACCTGTCTGCAGTCAATTTTCTCACCCAAAAAGTGGTGTTTGTCTTAGTGGGAGGACAGTTTGTAAACAAAGAGTTCAGAGCAGTTACGCAAAGTAAGCCCGTTCTTTTGCCTGTTGCTCATTCATGCACAAAAGCTTTCCAAGCCCATCAGCTGGACACCCCACCTCACCTCTGTGCTCCACGGCCCCAGATAGAATTTGTGCCCCAGCTGGACTTAAGATATGGGAGTTATGTGGCTGTAGAGGGCTCTGATTTGGAGTCTCATTTTGTGCCATTACAGAATCATAGAATCATAGAATCATTAGGGATTGGAAGGGACCTCAAAAGAGCATTTAGTCCAATCCCCCTGACACAGCACCTAGGATCACCTAGACCAAGTCACACAGGAACACATCCAGGTGGGTCTTGAACATCTCCAGTGAAGGAGACTCCACAGCCACCCGGGGCAACCTGTTCCAGTGCTCTATCACCCTCACTGTGAAGAAGTTCCTTCTCAGGTTGATGTGGAACCTTCTGTGTTCCAGCTTACAACCTCCTATCACGAGTTATTCTCTAGTGATGCTCTTCAGTGCTCCTGAGGACACTCAGCCTCTTAGGCAGCAGCAAGAACTTTCTGCTCACCATCTGCACCATCCCTACCCCCAAATCTCTTCAAGCCCTGGGAGCTCCCAGGCAGGGCTGCAGGTCCAAAAAGATGGCACTTGGCCACAGGGTGAGGGACCAAGTCAAACGACCCAGTGGCTGCTTCTGAACAGGGCAGGCTCTCCCATTTGATGGAGACTTGCCCCACATTTCCGTTATTTTTGCCTGCTGAGCCAAAATGGTACCTGCCTGCTTTCTGAAAAACCTCAGGAGAGAGCAAGCCTGGAAAATTATCGATGGCAAAAATCCTGAGGATCTTTGTTTTGAGAAACCATTGTATGTCTCTTAGCTTAGGAAAAGTATTGACCTTGTGCCTTTGTACCAGGAAGAGGCATTTTTGCCATCTACATGAGAATCACCTTAGATGTGGCCGAGCTATACCCCCTAACATATAGCAGTTCCTCTGTACTTCCTACATACTTGGAAGATTGTAGCATCTTTTAACATCAGAAACACTTTTAACTCACACTGAAGCTATGTAACATGGGATACCCCAAATCAAACATTAAACTCTGCATCTTAAATTCTTTAAGTAATAAGACTGAAGCTCCTACTTTGTTTTCTCCCAGCATATGGGGTAGGCAAAGGCAAAAGCACCTGCTTCTACAAAACAGAGGAAAAGAAGAGTTTTGTCTCTCTGGTCTCTCAAATTATGATGGAACAGGCCTGAGGCTGAACAGGAGACATAAAACTATTGACTGGCCGTTCTTCTCATTCCCACTGCATTTATTGTGAATGACTTACTAGCATTAGCTGGGTTGAAGTTCCAGTAGGATAAAAAGTCCTGTAGTACATATTTGTAATCTGCACTTTGATGTGATGTTTGTTTGCGTACTTTTTGTTATAAACTCCAGCAGACCTGGAATAAATCTGCATTCTGAAAAAGCATCAATAAATCTGCAGATTAGAAATCTGTACTGCAGGACTTTTTATCTTAGTGGGACTTCAATCCAGCTAATGCCAGTAAATCGTTCCGAATAAATGCAGTGGGAATGAGGAGAGAGTCAATTAAGCAAAAGGATCTACTCTTTCCATTAGATGGCCGCTGGCAGTGACAAGTCCATTGTCTCCTCTCACAGAACACCTGAAGTCTCAGCACTAATCCAGCCAAGGTTCAGGCTAGCAGAGGTTTCACATCTAACAAACTCAAGACACACAGTCATTTTCCACTCCCCTTGCCACAGCTTCCGTCACTCTAAGTGCAGAGCACAGCCTGAACACGAACTACTGGATCAGGTTCATATTTTGCAAATATTGTTGCTATTTTATGAACTTTGGCATCAAAGAGAGCAAAGCTAGAGAGCCTGGAAAATGACACAATGGTTTTGAGCTTGGCTGCTTTTGGGGCATTTTTTAAAAAGTGGGAAGAGAGAAGAACAAGGATAGTTTAGAATTGCGGTTAAACACATTTTTTTCTCTAGAGGCATTTAGAATTTTGCCTTTTCTTTGTTTATTCTTCTTTGGGACTAAGTCAAGTCATATTTTTAAACATAGGACTTCCCCCTTTCCTTTTTAAATACTGAAAAAGGGCTCACACTGCTCTTGCTGCTTCAAGTCAAAGGCATCTTTCAGAGCGTTTTCTTGTGGTCTAAGAAAGCATTTGGTTTCCCAGTCCTTCTCTTGAACATTTGCTCACTTTCCAGGAATGGATCAGTTTCATGACATTTTTTCCTTTAAATCACAATTTGTAATTTGGGCTAAATTCTGTTAAACTTCTGGCATTCTTGTAATTCAGAGGTTTAAAATTTGGCCAGCACTTTAGGATCTTCCTGAATCAGTGCTTATGTATTTCCTTGTTTTGCTTTTGGGCCTTTACTATCTTCTTATTCTTCTTAAAAGTGGATGCACAGTTCAGCACAAATACAAACTAAACCAAGGGCGTATTTTTACCACAGCATGTTTTGAGAGCATGACCAGTGAAGATAGGACACTAACTGGAAGCACCAAAGTACCCCTCCTCTCCAGGATAGGTTCTACCAAACAGGAGGGCTGAAAGCCACAAGGGAACTAATCCTGAACTACATGCATGGAGATAGTAAGGGAAATCAACTTTAGCTGGACACAGCAAAAGGAAAAAGCCTCAGAAAATACTTTGAGGTGGAGATTTCCGTCACCCAGTCCTGGCTGTATCTTAAACGTGATTCCAAATCCAAGAAGTTGAGTGAGGATGGATCCTGGAGGTTTTGGTACCCTCATGCAGATACAGTGTCGATTATCTCTTGACTGGAGCTGGGGGTCGGGAGTGCATCACGCAAGCGAGTGCCCCGGGCACAGAGGGGCTGTTCTGGTGCAGTCAGACGGATGGAGTGGAGAGAGGATCTGGGAATAAGCAATGCAGAGCCTGACAGCTCAGAGACATCCAGATGTTTTCATCATTATGGAAAAAATCTGTTGGTGCCTCTTTGCCCAGAGAAACACTGGAGGAGGAAATATCCTCTTGAGCTCTGATCAGGGCTGCATGCTAAAACTGCGATGGGCCAGGGTCAAAGGAAAACAGAAATGGAAGGAAGGGATCTTTTCTGACTCCAACTTTAACATTCAACATAATGGTGTCCCGAAGGGCTGCACTGTCTCCCCAGGGATCTTTTCTTACATCGCTGCCTCAGAGAAACGGAGAGACAGAGCCTGTGAGATGGACTTAAGTGGTGTTTCTCCAGCACCCCCACCCCAGTGCTCCCTAGTACCTCCATTTGCAGCAGGTGTTGCCCTGACGATGTGCAGCCAGGGGACGCATAACCCCGGAGCTCTGGAGACACTGGAGCCTCTAGGTCGCGAGGAGACCGAGCATAGAAATAGTGACAGGAGGGACCTCTGTACCAGCTTACAGAAACAGCGCTGAACGAAGACGCCCGACCTTCTGGCCCCAGACACCTTTGCCCACCCCCAGCCCCTGACTTAGTGCTGTAACCCAGACGAGGAGACACTCAAGAGCAGGACCCAGGACAGGTGTTTAAGCTGCGCAAGATTCCACGTTTCCCTTCCTGTTCCCGCTGGCCCTTTCAGACCGAATCTCCCGAGGTCTGCAAGATGCGGGGTTACGGCCGGCCCCTTCCCTGGGGCTCCCCCTGGGCTGCTCCTCGGGATTCATCCCTCTTCACGAATCCCCCCCTTCCCAAAAGCAGCGCGGCCCCGTCACCCGCCGACTCCTCTCACCAATTTTCGCTTTCAAACACGAGAGCTCCGGCTCAATTCAAAAACAAAAGTCACTCCCGAAAGAAGAAAAGCGTGAAAAACCGTAAAATCCCCCAGCGGCCGACCCCAAATCCCTTGGATTGCTGTAAGAAATAAACGTTATCAGCAAAATAAAAGGGAGTTTAGCATTTCGTGCAGTTCATTTGGATTTTTTTGCACTTTATTTGATTACAAGCAAAAACGAGAGGTGTCCGGCTGGGGACCGGCCGATGAATCCCGCAGACTGGCAGGGGAAAGGCAGGCACCAAGTCCAGCCAGACGTCGCCCTCTTTTTCTCCCTCCCTTCTTTTACTGTAGTGCTGGAGCTCCCAGGGGAAAAATAAAAGTAATGCGGGAATTGAGGGGAGAGAAATGCACATCTAACTTTATCAGTGCGACCTTCGTTTATAATTTAAAAAGAGACTTGTGGAAATATCCGGAGTTTGGAAATTTTACCTAGAACAAAAATTCAAAAATCTAGAAGAAAACACTTACAAGACTTTCGTTTCTTTCCACCCTTTTCTTCTTGACACACTCTTGAAATATATCGTGTGTTCTGTTCGGTAAACTGTGTATCCATCAGGCTGAGGAAAACAATTTCCTGCCTATATACGAGCCACTTGCACATGTATATTTTAATTTCGCAGTTTTCTTCCCAACCGCGGGGCCACTCCGAGCTTTAGTTTTATGGAGAGAGTGCAGAGAGGGAACCCTTCTCAGACACTGGCCCTTTCCCTGTCAGACTAACCCAAAACCAAATGACAGATAATTTCCCCGCTTCAAGAAAACGAAAGTCCCAGAGACCAAACGTGTCCCCGGCGACTAACGTTCCGGGAGCCCGCGGGGATGGGCCACAACCCGGACCCCTCCCGCCGGGCTGCGCAGAGCTCTTGGCCGCGGAACCTCCGTTTGTAGAACTGAAGGGTGGGAAAGGATCAACTGGCACGGAGAGAGGCTGATCGGGGCAAAAATGAAAGCAGGTCCCAGCATCACAGGGGTTATTTCCTTTTTGTTGTTGTTGTTTGTTGCTTTGTTGGGTTTTGTTGAGTTTCGGGAGGGGAGAGTGGTTGGTTGGTTTTGGGACATTATTGAGCTGCTTTTAAAAATTATTAGTACCTGTCGGACAGCTGGCACTCCCACCAGGAGCGGCAGCCGCCCTAGGAGGTGAAGGAGAGGATTTTCGCAGAAGGGTGAGACCCGTCCCGTCAGTGCCTCCCCCAGGACAGCTCGGAATAAGAGCCGGCTCCGTCTCGGGAATCGGCTTTCCGGGTGCAGGGGGTAAAAAGAGGGAAAGGCAGAGCCACCCGCCCCGACAAGGCCCCACGGCGGGGAGAGGGCAGCTAGGCAGGGACAGAGATGCGCCCTGGCCCCGTCCCACACCCTTGCCCTTGGGGCAACCGATTTCATGCCTGTCCGGTTGTGCGTCACGGGCCAGGCCCTTACCGGAGCAGAGGGGGCATTGCCGGGAGACGCCAGAGCAAAGATAGGGGTCAGGACTCTGTAACTCTACCCGCTCGGGTTCATCCTTCTACCCGTCTCGGCGGAACTGGTCCATTCGGAAAGGGTCTCTCCCAGAGGGTCTGAGCTGGCTCCTTCTACAGGAAGCCCTGGGATGGGGGTGGTGAGAGCCGGGACAGGGCCAGGCTGCGGCAGGGCAGTGACTTTTATATGACTCAAGACAAATAAAGTCAAACGCCGTTAAATCAGGTTAAATGTTAAATTGGACTCCCCTCGACGTGCATTCCCAGGCCGGACTCCCCTTCCTTGCGCTACGCGGCCAAAGGCAGCACCGGATCCTGGGGCGGAGGACCGGGGACGGGAACGGGGACGGGGCAGGATCAAGCTGCCCCACCCCGGCTCCTGGGGAGCCAAAAACGCTCTGGTGACATCGCAAGATGGATGGGATTTGCACGGCCAGCAGGAAGTACCCAAGAAGTCAGACCTTTATCTCCTCTGGAAAACATCGTGCAGACAGACAAGCTGCAAACCCCTGAAATCCGGGTGGCAGTTCCCGGCCCCATCCTCGCTGCAGTCCAGGGCAGGCAGATGGGGCCAAAGCTCCGAGGGAGAGAGCAGGGCAGCCCCATTGCATTTAGAGCTTTGTCGTTCGAAACAGCCCGTCTCGCAGTGTCTGGAAGGTATTTTGTTTTTAAAATGCGAGTTTTCTCGATGATCACCAGGCACTGTCCCGTCCTGGCTCCCTGACGAATGTGTCAAACCATTGTATTGACCAAGTGTGAACTCAACTTCTGCCGTTCATTTTCCCATCCCTAAAATAACCACTTTGCCTCTGCCTCATGTGCTTTCCCCTTGGAAATACAACGAACAAACGCTTTTGTAATGAACTGACTCTCTTAAAAATCTTTTACCCGAGTGCAGAAAACCGGCGGGTCCCGGCGCCTCCGTCAAGAGGTGCAGGGAGAGGGGCAACGAGATGGAGAAATCCCAGATCGCTCTCTGTTCGCCAGTGAACTCAGCACGGTTACAGGCAGGGGAAATTAAAGCTTTTGATTTATCTGACCAGGTCTCAGCTTTCGCTTCAGCAGGGAGGGAAAGGATCCAGCTCCGGCACCCGAGGTACAAGACCCAGCTTAATTGCCAGATTCCGGGCACGGAGCCCAGGGCAGGAGGGGAAAATCCACTGTGGTATTTGCTATCCAAGTGCCCCTTGCCCAGGTCACCTGTCCCTAGTCGCCGACTGAGACAGAAAGCGGCGACCGAGACATCTCCTTGGCACGTCCACGGCGCTCTACCTGGAACCGGGAGTGACGGTACCAAAAGCGACACCACACATAACAGCTGAGTGGGTGCTTTGTATAAACTGTCCCGAAATAAAGGGAAGCGCCTTCGGTGTTTTCTGGCTGCTGCATTCACAGTGCTGTACCCTGGCATCAGCCCGTCCGATCGTATCGGCTCTGTCCAGCCTGTTTGCACGAAGGAACAGCTCGGTGCTCTCCTAAACTCGGGGCAAGGGAGAGCTGGGAGCCGGCAAGAGTGAGCTTGGAGCCGTGGAGCCCGAGCGGCGGAGGTAGCGGAGCAGCTTCCTCGCACCTGCCCTGCCACAGGCCATCAAGTCTGTCCCGAAGGAGCCCCACCACCGGGCAGAGGCTCTTCGCCAAGGCCGCCTGCATGTCAAGGTCAAAACTGTCTTTTTCCTGCGAGTGCCCGAGAAAGGGGAGGCTGAGACAGGCGGGATTCAGTGGAGCTTGAAAGGACCAGGAGGAAAAAAAGCAAATAATTAAAGACATAAAATTAAGGGGGGAAAAAAGGGATTGGGGGCGGGGGGGATGGCGGAAGAACCAAAGTAAAATAGAAAGTTATCAGGAAAAGGTTTTCGCTGCAATGGGGTGGAGCGCCTGGACAGCTCCAAAGCCCTTTTCTTCTACAGAAATGCGGAGGAGAGGAAAAAACCCTTCCTCGATCCCCACTCTCCCGACGGGACCCAGCAACAGCAGACCCGCAGAGCAGAACAGGTAACCCGCTGGAAGGATTTGTTCAACCGGGGCTCGCCGATTTGTAGCATCCCTTTGCAATCGTTTGAAAGAAATTACCGGCCACAAGACCTTGGGGAGTCCTCGGTCCCAGCAGCTCCCGCCGCCCACGCTGGGAACCGCGATATTGGCACAAATTCTCCCAAGGAAACCCTAATAGGTTATTTCTGGACTACTGGCTCTTAACAAATCTATAGCACCTGAAGTGTTAGCACTCAGTTAGTGACAAGTTTTCAAACCCCGGCGTTTACTGGTGAGGTATAAACAGAGTCCTCGGGAGATAGTCGGGAATTAGAGCGGGAGGGGGCCCTGAACATTTTAAACGACGGGGATTAAGAAGAAAACTTTTTTTAAAGGCCCCATCTCTGTCTCTCTCTCTCGCTCTCTAAACAGTCTGAGGTGTCGAAAGCTCAGTGGGAGAGAGAGTGTGCTCTCCGGAGCTAATTGCAGGGTTGGATTTTTGGGGGTTTTGTTTGTTTGTTTAAAGACACACACACACAATTCAAACCATAGATTCATCCCATTTAGCAGTTCCGGAAGAAGTAACGAGCGTCTGTGGAAGACAACCCTCCGCCTTCGAGGCTCAGTCCCCAGCGACCTGCGGACGGCGTGAAGGCGGCGAGACGAGTCGGGCACCCCCCACCTCCCCTCCATACACCGCGGGCCTGGGTCCCGGGTGGCTGAACTTAAAAAGGTGTTTCAGGACACTCTTCCAGGGTCCAGTTCCCCTTAACTCCTTTTTGCTGGTTACTTACACGCGACTCTAATTTCGCACCCATTGGCAGCAACCAAAAGCGGCAGCACAGAGGGCAAAAGCGGAACAGGGTGAACCAGTCCCTTTTGTCCCCTCTGCTCGGCTGCCCTCGGCTAGACGCTGTTTGTAGCCGGAGCCTGGCTTCAGCGGGCTGCTGGAGAGCACCGGGAACGGGAGAAAGAGGCGAAGGGGGGAAGGAATGGGTGCTGAGCCCCGACCCGGAAAGTCCGTGAGCTGCTGTGTGTCAGTAACTTGTTCATCAATCAGCCGGACACAGAGCAGACCTGGCCTCTCTTTGCGGAGTGTTTGCTTTTTCACCAATTATTGCGGCCCTGCAGCTCTTTTTGTTGATACAGTAGTTCTAAAAAGTGCTAATGTTCATTTATCAGGGGGCCGAGCCCGGGACTCCCACTAGTTGTGATTCTTCCAAAAATATAAACACGAAGAGAAGGACTAAGGCTAAAGCCCACATTTGTTTCCAAACTGCAGTATTAAAAGTGATGCATTGTTGAAGATAAAGCGGAGATAACGCTGTCTGTCTCCAATGAATGTCTCCCCGACGCATTAATGACATTCCAAATGATAGCTCTGGCTTATCGTTCAATTAATCACTTCCACCCTCTGCAGCCGGGCCCACATCGATCGAGAGCTGCCGTGTGATTGGGGGGCTGGAGGAAGCCTCTCAGTCCCCAACCAAGAGTGGTTTTTGGTCGGCACATCTCCTCCCTGGGGACGCGGAGCCCGCCGAAGGGGCCTCCCCGAAGGGGATGTACTCCAGGACCGGAACGGCCGAGCTCGGATCCCCGCCGGGCCACGGACGCTTTCTCCTCCAGGTTCACCGGGCAGAGGGGTCAGACACCGCCTTGCGGACTCTGGGCCTGAGATAGGAAGGGTGTTTTGGGTCCTACATGGAGGAAAAGAATGTTCAACTCCGTTTCTACCATCCCGAGGGAGGTGGATGTCACCTAGCCAGGCGAACCTGCGGCCGCAGGTTTGGGTTTGTGGGGGGATCGGGATCATTTCGTTATTTCAATATTTATCTAAACTAAACTGATTAGCTGGTAATAAAAATGAGACAACGAGGTTAGAGAGCGCGCAGGACGATGCAAAGGGCAAAGGGGTGCCGCAGGACACCCGCCGCAGGCCCCTCTCGCGGGTCGGGTTGCCTCCACCTTCCCCAGACGCTTCACTCCTTCTGCAATCGAAGAAAATCCGAGCTCTTTGCCAAAGAAGTGCGCGCGAAGAGCAGCCGCGCAGAGCGAGGTGGGCGCTTGGTCACCTCCCTCCCCTCATTAAACAACAATCTTTCAGGCCTCCCCGTTCACACTAATCGCTCCGAGTGTCATCGCAAGAACCCGACCTGGTTCGCGAGCAAACCGATCCCATACGGCTGTGAACGTCGGGGCTGCTGCTGCACCGGCCAGTGGTCACCGCAGAGTGAGACCAAAGTCACAGCATCACCCGCAAAAATACCCTCAGCTAAACTCCCTGGGAATTCCCTGCCCTATCTCCCACCGCCCCCGGCCGCGCCGGGGCTCTGAAGACTGAGGATCCGCACCCAGGAGGTGGCTAGAAGAGGTGTTATTTCCTTGCCCCGAGAAAGCCAGAAGTACTGTAACACCTCTCCTCAACCTGCGACTTCACCGCTAAAGGTTATTTTAACGTGTCCGATCAAATCCAATTAACTCCCGTTTCTGCCCCAGGAATCCAGGGGCTTACTGGGACGCGACCAGCACCGCGGCTGATGCTCGGCTCCCGGCCACTGCCCAGCCGCTAAGTGCTCCTCTCTTAGCGCCAGAAACCCCATACCCTTTTTATTGTTTTTTTTGAGAGGTTTTATGGGCGGTGTTTTTGGAAGGGGGTGTTTTGGTTTTATTGGGCTTTTTTTTTTTTAATTTGCTTTTATTTGTTGGTTTGTTTTTCCCTTCAGACAGCGTTGATTTTTGTTTCAAAACTTTACAAACGTAAGGTCAGGTAAACCCACCCGGCATTTCCCACTCCAAAGCCAGGTCGAGGCTCTTTAGGGGCTCTGTCCTATCAGCTGGATTTTGTGGGTATTGTATTATCTCAGAATATATGAATAAACCTTAAGCGCGAATCTCCCTCTGAGCGAGCTTCACATAGAAGTGAGCTCCCGTTTTCTAGTTCCTGTGACTGGGCGTTAGAGAAAACTAAAAATGAAACCTTCGTTCACTCTCTTAAAAAAGAAAGAAAGAAAAAACAAGAAGAAATCGGCACACATTTGGGAGATGGTTTCCTCCAGACCTGTTTATTTAATGTGACTGTATGATAGATGGCATCAGATACGGGCTTTGTACACATTCGGCCGTTCTGGATAATTTTTTTTTAATGGATGAACAAACTCAGCGGGGAAAAACCGGGCAAAATACAGTGCCGCCCCTTTAAATGAGTAGGGATGTTTTTGAGATGTATTACTATATTAGGTGACATGGAACTTTGCATCTCTCATACCATCACTGCAATGTTGGCCAATAGAAAGCTAAAGTCACCCAAAAACTGCCTAGTCCCTCCTTCCTTTCCCTTATGGTCTGCTCGTACCTGCCTCCAGTGCACAAGTGAAGGCTACTCGCGGGAATGCTATGTGCCCCCTCGGTGAGCCCACGCTCCACCACTGCTCCAGGTCTCCTGCTCCTCACCTCCTTTTCCATGACCCTGGGCTCCGGCCGCTGCCCCGCTGCCCCCTGCAATGTTTCCTAGCCCTGTGACAACGACACCCTTCTCGGTCAAGGATATTTTGAACCTGGAACAGCATCAGAGCGGCCTGGCTTCCATGGAACTCTCTTCGCTGGCCTCCTCCTCCTGCATGCTGGCCACCTTCAAGCAGGAGTCCTACAGCGGGGACCCCCCAGCCCTGCCCGACCTGCGAGAGGAGCTGCCCGAGCCCCACCCAGCCAAAACCGCCTTCCCCGGCTCCTACTACGTTAAAAACTACGTGGAAATGGACTCGGCCAAGGACTCCAAGGCGGACAAGAAAGGTAAAGTCAGTGAATAACGGCGGGGCTGCCCAGGGCTCGCCCCCGAGCTGAGGGAAAGGGACGGCAGGGGAAAGGAGACACCACCCAGAGGCATCCCAAAAGGGAAGCAGGGACAGTGTGGGGCTGCGGGCGAGAAGCACCGGGGGAGGAAGAGCACGGGCAGTGAAACCATCTTCATTCCCTCCAGGCCCCGCCGTGCGGGAACAATCCACCGCAGGCAGCGACCAGCTGAGCCCGGCCCGGAAGAACTCTGCGGCTGTGCCGAACGGGGCTGAGCCCGACGGGGTGGGCAGAGCTGCGGGACGACACGCAAGGCCTCGATTTTGCCCCGAAATTAGGAGACAAATCTGATTTATAGTTCGGTCTGGCGAGTGTAGGCCCGTGGGGTCGATGGGGGTGTTCGCTACACGCGATAAATCCAGGCCGTGGTGACTCCAATCAGTACAGGGAGCATCCTTGTTTTCAAACAAGCATAAAAAAAGATGTACAGAAAAGTGCTGAAGTATCATAGAATCGTAGAATCATTACGGATTGGAAGTGACCTCGAAAGTACTTAAAGAGCAGGACAGACCCGGACAGAGCTAAAGGGCAGACCCGGGGCTCAGTCATGGTACAGCGCAGTTTACTGAACATTGCTTTAGTTATTGCTTTAAAAACTCTTTTTTCCTCTCACTTTTTCCTTCGCCCGTTTATTTTGCTGTAGAACTGTGTTCTCTGCACAAGAGTCTGGAACCAGAGAAAAGAGACATGGAAGATCCCGAGCGCCCCAGACAGAGGAAAAGGAGGAAACCTCGCGTCCTCTTTTCTCAAGCCCAAGTCTACGAACTAGAGAGAAGGTTCAAGCAGCAGAAATACCTCTCTGCTCCTGAAAGAGACCATCTAGCGAACGTCCTAAAGCTCACCTCCACTCAGGTGAAAATTTGGTTCCAGAATCGAAGGTATAAATGCAAAAGGCAGAGACAGGACCAGACCCTCGAAATGGTGGGCATCCCCCCGCCCCGGCGGATAGCGGTGCCGGTGTTGGTGCGGGATGGGAAGCCCTGCCTGGGGGAGTCCTCTCCCTACAGTTCGCCCTACAATGTCGGCATTAACCCCTATAGCTACAACGCCTATCCCGCGTACACTAACTACAACAGTCCCGCCTGCAACGCCAACTACAACTGCAACTACCCCTCCATGCAGACCATGCAGCCCTCGACGGCCGGCAACAACTTCATGAACTTCAGCGTGGGGGACTTAAATTCAGTGCAGACGCCCATGGCTCAGGGCAACGCGGGGATCTCCACGTTACATGGGATCCGAGCCTGGTAGATCCGCCTCGCACCCTGCCCTTGCCTCTCCATGGACCACAGCCCCCGGCCAGACCCCAGCGTCAGGGATGGAGAGGCTTCGGCCGCGCCTGCGAGCCGGTCTCGGGACATTTTCAGGCTGCGGGGCGGGGGATGAGGACGGTTCAGCGTAACATCCCAGCTGGTTCACCGGCGTGGCGGTCTTTTCCAGCAGAGAGGGCTGCAATATTCCCCTACGATGCGGAGCCAGGAGAGACCGGCAGTGCCCGAAGCTCCCGGTCCCTCTTGCTCCCCTTCCACCAGGGTTTTTGCTCCGGTAATTCCTCTTCCTTCTTACAAAGCAGGCGGTCATTTTTCTTGATTTGTTCCCAACAACAGCTAGCCAGCCCCGGCAACAATCTGTTTTTCTTTTCTTTTTATTTTTTAAATTTGTACTAATGTATGGTTTTTGAGACCCACATTTAATTTTTGCACTTCCCGTGCGGTCCCCGTTGTTAGGCCAGTTCAGCGTCTTGTCAGCTCCCAGGTCTGTCCTTTCGAGGCTGCTAATATCTGCTCCCGGTGCAGGGCCGAGAGTGGGGCCGGTGGCAGCTCTCGCCAGCACACGGAGAGAACAGAACCCACCACCCCGGCCGAGGAATACAGACACTGAGACCCGCCAGGTCCACGTCAGGTTATGCACTAAAACGTGAGTTAGTATTGGAATGCACTGTCCGTCCCGCAGCCCCCTCGTTCGCGTTTCCTTTTGCTGTACAAGCTGATGGAGAGCAGCGAGTTGTCATTAAAGAGAGTGCCTTAACCTTGCTCGTCCCTGCCTTCCTTGTGCGGTCCCTGAGCATTCCCGCCTCAAGCATCCCGCGGGGGATGCTCCGCTCCGGGACCCTTTTCCTGCCGGTTCCGCTCCCCCCGTTCTCTACAGCCCTTCCGTAATTTCAGCAGTTCCTGTCATAACTTTTGCAAACGGTGCTTGCATTTTAAAATCTTTTAAAACGAATTTCAAATCCTCTTTTTGAGCTCACAACCCAGACAGAACCGCGATGCACCGGCTGTGTCCCGTCTCCACTACTCCGGGCTGGGGTCGGGTCTGCCCTTTTCCCTCCGCCTCCCACTATCGGAGATCCCGTCGCTCAGAGTCTCCGGGGGTGGGAAGTGAGCTGCTGTTTCCTTCCCCGTACGGGAAAGAGATGCAAGCGGGATACAAAATCCCCAAGCCATAAACTACGGGGTGTTTCCGCAGACCCCCTACATGCTATCCCTATGGCAAAGAGGGCCAAAGGACCCCCTACCTGTCCCTAAACTACCCTGGGGCAGCGAGTGAGGCTCTCAGCCTCTTCTCTGCCTCAGCCCCAGCCTCTAAGCCACTTTTACAGTAGTCGCTATCAAATGTCAATTATTGGGAGTGAGAAACAACAAACATTGTAATTCAGCGCAGTCAAAACATCCTCTGAGTGTCTGAGATTGTCCGTCCCGGTGACAAGACGATTAGGGGAACCTGCAACCTCTCCTGCCTTTACCATATCGACTCTATCAGTAAACAGGGATGGAGACAGAGTGGCTGTGGCCCTGGGACATCGGATGAAAGGCTGCTGGTGAATGGAAGCTGCCTGCAGCTTCTATTCCTCCTTCCTAAGGGAGGACTAACAGTCACACACACATGGAGGTAGGATAGCACAGATAAGAAGGCTTCAATATCCTTCCTATCTCTGCAAATGGTAGAGGACCCATGGATGCTGCTCACAAGGCCCCTAATGCAGTGTGGAGCATATACACTTGTCCTAGCTCAAGGCTTGGGAAAGCATGGCCTTCTGCACACATACAGGACAGTCTGCCTTGGGGACACCTATCCCAGAGAGGCAGAGAGACATTGGGTCTTCTACCACCAGCAGGACCAGAGCCTGCCAGCGTGAAGCAGGGACACAGTGCTGCCTGCCCCTAAGAGTGCTACTTCTATTCCGAAATCCCTCCAATCCTGCTGTTAGTGCCTGCAGGATGACTTTCACCTTCTTCCCACAGAGGTTTTGCACTGGAAGGACACACAAATTGCAGCAGATGGTCGAGAGGCATCAGATTAGCTAGAAAACACCCTGTTCTTAGAGGGCCAAGGTCATCTACCTTATTCAGAGCCCCTGGCAAAAATCATGCAAAGGGAGCAGGAGGAGGCTGGATTTAAACTTTGCCAGAGAGCCCAGGTTTAGCTTCTCACTTTGCCTGTTCTGGAAAATGGGCACAATGTTGTCATCCCACTCTGTGACACCAGCAGTTGGATTCTGTCATGGCAGAACTTGGCCAGGATCAGAGCTCACCGAGAGCCCTCAGGAGACATTAACTCAGGGCTGTGAGGGAAAACATTAAGATTAGCTGAACCACTGCTTTCAGAAGCTGGCCCTGAGTAGGGCCGTTTATTAAGTGGTGTACCGAGATGGATTGCATTGAGGTTCCAGGAAAAGCCACAGGAAAAAGTAACCCCACACATCTCCACATACTCCAAACATACTTTCCCTTCCTGACATCACTTAATTTCTTCAAATCTGTTTATTTTCCTACCATAATATCTCAAAGCTGACAGTCCAGTGAGATTTAGCCTGCTGTTGCTCTGCAGAGACCGTTCTGAGCATCAGGTTTGGGTCCAGTTTCCAGGACTGCACTGAGCTCATTTCAGTAGGGATGGATGTCCTACAGCCTCTGCCCACACCGCTGCTCACATGCTCCCTTCCTCCCCAAGCTTCCCCATTCCTGTGGGAATTGCATCACAAGCAGATGCATGGCAGGATAAGACAGAGGCTTGGAACAGCAGCCGGAGTCTTGGAGCCGGTTCAGAAAACGATTTAGGCAGAGGACACAACCGCAGCTGGCTGAGGCTGAGCGCAGTGCAACCGCACAGCTCTGGCAGAGGCACCAGCAGCCACAGAGCCAAACACGGACTTTTCATTAGCTGGATTAAGGGGAAGTATAAGAGATACACAGCAGGAATTAACCCCCAGCACACTGATTTGTCCAAGAAGGGCTCACTGCTTTCACAGCACAGAAGCCCCATTGCTATTTGTCCTGCTCTTCCAGGTGTGTCTCACCTCAGACAGCAGCTCCGCAGCAAGAACAGCCTCCACAACCAACAAAAACCAGGCCACAGTAAAGGGTCTGTCTGGGAATTCCAAAGGCACAGGGGCTGTTGACAACACACTGTAGCGTGGAGATATGCTCTCCTCTCAAAGGCTCAGAAAAATTGAACGCAACAATCTTCACAGGTTTCTCTGCCTGAGCCTGAAATGCTCACATCTCTAGAGCAATATGAAAAGCCTATGCTTAGAAAACATTATTCCAGAGGAAAGTGCAGGACATTGGCATTTCCCCAGGGAATGTGAAATCAGAGATCCTGCCAGCCTTCAGGGGTCTTAGTAAGGTTTGTCTTATATTTGGTCTTACTGTCTTTTCCTCAGCATTTGTAGAATTTTTTATTCTGCACCCTGGCACTGTCATTTGTTTCTCCGGTTTAGACCAGCTTTTAAAGATTAATTCAGGGCACCAGCTGCACTTGAACATAACAGGGCAAGTGCAGCTCAACACCACTTCTCTTCAGACAAACTGCACATGGTAGGTTTATTCAAACGATTTGGAATTCACACAATTTGTTCAGGAACAAGTTGTCAGCTGTGAGGGACTGATAGCAAATCCCTCGCCTTTAGCAGTTTTGTAGGAACTGACTAATTGTTTTTCCCAAACAACATCCCTGCAGCTCCTAAAGTGCATCTGTGGTGGGAAATCTATTCCTTAAGTTCAAAAAGTTTTGACATAGAAAGTTATTTTCTGGAGCCAGAAAACAAGGAGATATGGTCCTGGCAGGAGTTGGCTAAATGTTTTCCTAGAAGCCCAGCAGGAAAACAACAGATCAACATCCCTCTCTCCTCAGCCCTTTGCTCCTAATTAATCTCACTGACAACAGTTTAGATCAATATCAGCAGTAAGTGATTTCTTGTTAATGGGAATTATGAAGGAAAATCAACATCTTAAAAATGTTCCTCCAAAGTAAGGAAGGGATAGGCTTTGAGGCTGGAGTCTGCTGCTTCAATCCTGGGTGATTGCTGACGATAACACAAACCCTAGGATACATCTTGATGTTGAAGAGAAGGAACTGGAGATTTCTCCTAACCAAAAAAAAAAGCACTGTCAATCCTTTTGTGAAAGTTAATCAAGGCTTAGGAAAGACATGTGAAATAACTTATGTGAAAATCACTACACCAAGTAGCCTCCTCAAGTAGTTTTAAACCCTGCCAGACCAGAGCACCATTCAGTAAAATAGCCCACTTCAGCCACCAGGTAGTTCTCACAACAGGCCTTTTCTAACCTTTCCCTAGTTCACTTCCACCAGTGGGGATTCCAGTGGGGTTTTCCCAACAGCTTTCTTCTCTCAAAACAGCATCCTTTATTATCTTAGTATAAACTCTAATCCAGCATCAGCAGGGATCTTGTCCTTACTGTTTCCTCCATGGGTGGTGCACTGATCCACACCGATCCTTTCCTTCCAGGTACCAACAAGGGATCTTAAAGATCTTAAAGATCCCACTGCAGTCCTCAGAAAACACACCAGCTAAACCAGATTATAGCTGCTCCTTTTAACTCTAGACACAGTGTAAGTTCTACTGCTGTGCCTTGGCTAATCAATCAGTTCTAAAGCATCTCTGTCATTTCTGTCACAGTACTGCAGACTTGCCCCAGGCTCTTGCATGAAACAGCTATTAGAGCCCAAGGGCCAGCTGAGTTAAAACAGGTGAATCTCTCTGTCTTTGTGTAAAGGAGTTACTGGGATTACAAATCACACACAAGTCATGTCGGGGGAGTCTGGATGACTACACTAAGAGGCAGGATAAGACAGGAAAGGAACGGTTTCCCAGAAATGGAAGAAGAAGGAAGGAGATGAGTAGTCAGAAAAGCAAAGCAGGACGTTTTGAAACCAGCTCTGTGTGCGGAGCAATTGACACAGACTCCACTGAGACTGTAACACATCGGCTAAGTTGCTCCTGCTTAAAATAACATGTTCTTGGTGTCAACAAAGAAGTACGAACAAATGGCTCAACCTCAGGGTGGAAAGTCAAGACACCTGGGCACTTTTCCCAGCTCCGTTAGGGAGGGGCATCATGTTTGCAGTGGGGTCAGCATAGGCAGATCCTTGCCTCTACACTACTGGAAGCAGGGGCCATGCAAGTGCAGAGGTTCACCAACAGGTTTGCAGAGATCCCTCAGTACTCGCTTATTTTGACATCCTAGAAAAATTAACTGTCCCCCACACAGGGGCTGAATCTTTTAATGCCGAAGGTATTTTTATTTCTCAGGGTTGGGTAAAATTAATTGATCTTGGGGAGACATCCTGGAGCTAAACTCCTGTTTGTGGAGATGGGTGGCTGAAGGAGAAACAAGCATGAACGAAGTGGGCCAGGTCAGGAATTAACAGGCTCAAACAGAAAAAGAAAAGCAAGTTTGCCAGATATTTCAAATCCTGCAAACTGGTATTTAGTAAGAAACACGGTAAATACAGTTTAGAAAGGCCTTTTAGAGATTTTGTCCTAGAACAAACAAATCTGATAGTTGGACGAATTTTTAACTTTCACAGTTAAAAAAAAACCTCACGCAGAACCATTTCTATAGGTGTTCTGTGTACTTGGAACGGGATCTGGTGCACTCCCCCACCGCAAGAATACACCGGAGTTGAGCGTAGCAGACATTTTCTAAGGAGACTGCATTGTCCCTCAGCACAGGCCTTGAGTAAACCACATTACTGGCTCCTAGAAATTGCCTCCAAATCCCATCCTGTTGGCCACAATTTCTTTTGTACTCCCGACTGTCGTCTAAAAAGAAAAGCTGCCTTTGGAGCCGTGGCTGCAGTCAGGTTACAGATGTGCACAGCGCTGGCGGCTGTCAGCAAGAGAAGCCATTAAAAAGCAAGCAACAACAACTAAAAAAACATTCCAAAAGAATTGAATTTAAATAAGTTTTAGATTTTTAAGTACCAAAACATTAGAAAGCAGCCCTACAGCCTAGCTTCAGCAGGTCAGGTCTAATGATATCAAGGAGATGATTTATGCTGTTTCAGGGAAGGAAAATATAAATCTTCATTGACTCAAGGTTTCACATACTGCTCTGTGTGTTGTGCAGTGTCAGCTACTGCTTCCCTTTCAGACATAGCCTCAGAGAGACAGGCCCAGATCCATCCCACAATTACACACACTTCACTTTTCGGACACGGTTAATCCCACTGAAGATTCTCATACCGACATGGAGAGGGTACGAGGACTCTGAGTGGAAGCAGACCGACACGCTGACACCCAGCTACGTTTCTGGCATCCTCCCATGTTGAGGCTCTAGTAGCCTTCTGCTGTTTGTTTCTGGTTATAAGGGCTAGAGGAGTTTTTATACTTGTTCTGGGTTATAGGTGTATCCAAGTTTTAGTTTCCAGTTACACGGCCAGAAAGCAAAGCAAAGGATGTTCTGTACGTCAGCAGGTACTGCAGGAGTGCCGATCCTACAGCCACTAAACATGCAGAGATGCCACATGTACTGTCATGCTCAAGTGCAGGATCCTCACTGACATCTGTATAGACAGCCCCTTTCGAGCCATGCCAGCAAAATTGCTTTTACTTAACCCTTGTTCTGAAGACATGAAAGTGGAATTGCTGCTATAAAAAGAGACGTTCTGCTGTATCTCTCATCCAACACTCTCAGGCATCCAGTGTGCCGGTCTGGGACCTCGAGCTAACTTCTCCTTTTAGATGCACCAATAAATAAAATTCAGTGAGAGCTGCTGGTCATCCACATCTCCCAGAGCCAGGCCCGAGGTGACTACATTTCTCTGGTTAGAGAGCAATTTAGAGCCCACAAGTATTTCACCTTGAGAATCTGAGCATTTCCACATTTCCAGTCCTATTGGCCTCTATTCTGGTTGTGAAAACACAGAGCTCTGCCCCTTTGATCAGCTAGTGAAAAGCCCTTTCATGTCTTGCTGTCTTCATTACCCTGCATTTTAATTGCTGGCCTCACATGGGACAGACAGGTGGTACAAGGTCACAGCAGGAGATGACAGATGGCTTTTGGCAGTGTGTCCACATTACACAAGCCGCAATCAACCTGTGCGGCAGTACTGCCCCTGCACTGGGGGTCAGAGGCGCACACAGCACCTGACAGCTACAGCCACCAATTACCTAGTTCAGGTCCCGTACTGTATCACAAACAACACTTCTTCAGTTCCTTCAGATTTAGCATTTCAAAGCACCACACACAGGTGTTATTCATCTGAGCAACACCATCCCCACAAGCCACTGGGACCACCACAATCGAAACCAGGCATTTAACTCAGGTTCCTTAGAAGATCAGGGAATGAGGTGAAGTTTTACATCGAAGCTCCTGCTGTGGTGAAGATTTCTGAAAAAAAGAATCCAGTACTAATGCAAATCTTCTTTTAGATCCTAGGAAAATGGAAATAATTATCCCTTTACACACTCAGAGTTCTTATTTTCCCCTAGAAGGCAGTAATTCAGTACTTTGAAACCCCCAGTGTACAGAACCTTGCTTTCATAGAATCACTCTGGTTGGGAAAGACCTGTGGGATCATTGAGTCCAACCATCTACCCTACCTGACAAGTTCATCCCTTAACCATATCCCTCAACATCTCATCCAAATGATCTTTAAACACATCCAGGGATGGCAACTCAACCACCTCCCTGGGAAGCCCATTCCAGTGCCTGATCATTTCACCCTAACTCCATCCACTCACACTTAGCAAATGCATTACACATCCTGCATTACCTTGATACAGAAGGTTCCTTCTGCAGTGCATTTGGCTTCCTAACTTCTTGGTCAAGGTAAGAGTTGCACAAGGTTTGTTGCAAGGACAGCCATGCTGGATGGTAGGTGCCATTGTTTTATCTACTCAGGCGGAGAAGGGATAAGAAAGCGTTAGGACTTGGTACCGTACTTAGTACAGTATCATAGAAGATATGATGCTAGACCATCTCACTTATCCTTTTGGCCTTTATATGGAGCAAGTGGGCTCTGAGAGCAAAGGCTGGATACATGTGCGCTCCTAAATGTCACACAGTTCAGAGCCAGACCTGAGTTCAAAGGTCTTTATAGCACAACAAATCCATGATCTTGGTCCTGGTGACAGAGAGTGCTCTTTGGTGAAAGTCAGCACGGCTGTGCTCAACTTGTCGTGTGTAGAAAGGTATTTTGGAGGTAGATCCATTCAAACTTCAGTGTATAACCAAAAAAAGAGTAGAGGGGGTATTTTGCCAAAGTTGCAATGTCATTTGGTCGCAGTAGTAGAAAGCACCCTTACTACAAGTGCAAAATTGATTGGCTTAAGGACTCCTAAAGCTGGCCCACCAAGATTTGTCTTAAAAGACAGAGGCCCTGGTAAACAGCAGGAAATGTCTCCTTACTCCGTTCTCCTCCTTCTGACTCCCAGATGGCCCTTCCTTTAACTTTCCCCTGCATGTTCTTTCCCTTCATGCAGCTGTTCCCAAATGCAGCAGAAATCAAGACACTGGGACTCATTAGCTCTACCGAGTCCTTTCACCCAGAGATCAGTGCAACAAATTCAGGGACAGTAAATTGCAGAACTCAAGTTTAGACTGAGGTACAGCTGTCTGGGACTGAAGAGACCATTCAAACAACAAGATCCTATTTACATTTTCTTGGGGTTTTTTGGGTGAAATAACTTGACACAAATTTCACGTATTTTGGTGTGTGTCAATTGAAGATCATCCTCCTCTTCAAAACGCATTAGCCAGATGTTTTCAAATCAAAAGTCTCCTGTGAGACCTCTTGTTTTACAACCCAAGTTAGCAGCATCCCACCCGCCTCCTGAGGGAAGATAAAAACAGTTAGAGAAGATTCAAATCAGTCGAGAAAAGTCAACACAGGCCATGGGCCTTCAGTCTGATCTTTTGGTTTTTTGGGAAGAAAAGAATGATACAGATCGCTCTGATTGCTGTAATTACAATTCAGCAGAGTGCTCATTACCTGTGCTTGTTACTGCTGCATGGGCACTGCAGCTTGCTTTGGTTTTTTTCCAGTAAACTCAGGCTCCTGAAATCTCAGCACTGGGAAGAACCTGTTTTAATTGCGACAGACCCTAATTTAATTTATGCAGAATATTGAGAGGGCCATTTGCCCTCACACGTCACATTACAGAGGCAGGGAGCTCGGATGAGGAGCACAGCTTCCCTATCACCTGCTGAATGCAGGCAGGCTGCGAAGACATGGGCAGAAATCCCTACTCTGGAGAGCCTGGATGGAAAAATTAGAAGGGGGGTGGGGTGATTGTGGAAAAGCCTTTGCACAGAGAGGATCTGACTTTTCAAAAGAGAAAACACTTTCTGATGACCTGAGCTAAAGATAGGATGGGCACAACCAGCAGCTTTTTAAAGCAGCAGATCTTGTCTTATCAGAAGTTCCTAAGGAAGGGAACGGTGCTTTGACCAAACACAGTGTTTTACAGAGCAGTTCCACCAGACATCGGATCACCCAGCAGCTCAGCCACTGCTCTGCTGTGGACCTAGTGGCACCCCAAAAGCCTGGAAGGACCTTCCCCTGAGATGTTCCCCATAATCCCAGCACTCTGCCCGGGTACTGCAGACAGCTGCTTCCTTTATCATTTTGACTTCTGACCTTGAGATGGACAGGGCTCTGCCCTGCCACCATCACCATTTCCATTCAGCCCAAACCTCCTGCTCCCCACTCTGGGGATGCTTTAAAAAAAGGGCATTGTAGTGACAGATTTGTCAAGGCCAAGGGTCAAGTTTATGTTGATCTACAGGTGTCAGAAGTGTATTGATCCAATGATTAAGGTCCCCAAGAGGTCACCATAAAACCTCAGGGAGATGAAAATACCACGCATCTTGCTTGCAGATGTTGCAGAAGTAACCAGATAAGATAAAGTAACCGCCCAGCAAGTGTTAACGGACACCGTTAGAGCAGCAGGTGACGCCACAATGTTATTTTGCTGTAAGCCAGAGTGGCCAAATCAATAAAAAGGTGAAAACATCAACCAATTCCAACCCTTTTCAGGGCCAAATAAAGACATGTGGTTCAGCTTAAGCTTGAACGTCTTTGGGCTGCACAAGAAAAGAGAGACAGCCCATAATACAAACATTGTCCTTTTTGGTCAGCACTTTCCACGCTGCTCCTTGAGAGCTGTGAATTATACCCAACCCAGAAATGCTTCTGTGAGCACAATGATGAGGGATTGGACTAGATGATCTTTCGAGGTCCCTTCCAATCCCTAATGATTCTATGAATGATGTTAAGATAGAATAGTTCTGCTGGAAGGGACCTACAATGACCACCTGGTCCTGCGGCCTAGTTTTGCAGACAGAAAAAGCATCACGTTAGATACAGCCATCGCAGAGACACAAAGAGAAGCTTGCCCTGATGTCCAGCTCCTCAGCTCAAACTAAGGCTGCTCCACCCTATTCTTACATGTTGAAGTGGAAGCCTGTAGTGTTAAGACAGTATTGAGAAGGGAATAAAAAAACCTTTCAAAATGACATTATTTGGGAGCAGAGTACCTTTCTTACGAGGACAGGGTGAGAGAGTTGGAGTTATTCAGCCTGAAGAGGAGAAGGCTTTGCAGGGACCTTATAGTGACCTTCCAACACCTGAAAGGGGCCTACAAGAAGGCTGGGAAAGAATTGTTCACAAGGGCGTGGAGCAATAGCATGAGGGGCAATGGCTTTAACCAATGAAAAGGGAGATTTATGCCGGACATTAGGAAAAAGGTCTTTAATCTTAGGGTGGTGGATCATTTGAACCGATTGCCTAGGGAGGTGGTGGAGGCCCCATTCCTGGAGACAGTCAAGGTCAGGCTGGATGGTGGTCTGAGCGATCTGTTCTAGTTAGAAGTGTCCCTGATTGTTGTAGTGGGGGATGGACTAGGTGATCTTTAGAGGTCCCTTCCAACCCAATACGTTGTATGTATGATTCTCTGAAGCACTTGGCAGTGACCTCTGTGCACACCATGATCCCTGAAGCCAGGGACCACGTGGACCTTTCTGGCAGCAGTGGTGGTTTGGGGTTTCTGTAACTCAAACGTTTAAGCCCAGGAGTTAAAGCAGAGCGTGATGCTCAATCCCTTTATCATGTCTCCTCTCCCTGTGGCAGGCAGAGCAAGGTCTAATTTTAAAAAGCAGTGATACGGTGCTGTGGCAGTTGCACACGTTGCATTAGCTGCTGGGTATTTAAATATAAACGTGCACAAGCCACTCCACAGCTGGGCTATTATACAGTTGACTAGACCAAGTCAATTTAAACAGAATGCTGAGAATTGACTTACTAGCTTGCTGAAGCTCAAAAGTTCAAACCGGTGACTTAGCAACTTTACTTATAGAGTCATTTCTAAATAATGATCCAAAGTATTTCTCTAACTACAGTAATTTTAATAAAAGATAAATTCATAATCCAAAGCCAATTTTCATTTGACTCCATTCCTCTGGAAGGATAAACATTGACATAGAAAACCAAGACAAGTATTTTCCTTTGTGGCTTATTCTAATGAAAATTAGAATACAATGGATAAAGGGAATTAAAAATCCCTATTGAGCTAGAAAAAACTCAGATTTTAACTGAAAATAATTTTTAGTAGCAAGCTGCAAATTAATATATTAGCCTGGTCATAATTTCTTAATAAAAATTAGAAACTTATATTCCAAAAGAGAAGTTTTATGAGAGCAAAATACTTACGATGAGAATACTGTACAATCAATCTGAGTACAGCCCATCTTGGCTATCACATGCAGCTGTTGCCATCAAAGCACAAAGATTAATTTTAGAAGTGTTTGCAGCATCTGTGTTGCAGAGCTTCAGTGCTAAGAGTCACTTACAAGCAGAAGAAAACATAACACGTATTTCTGTTTCCAGACTGAGACTTTCATCTGCGCGAGCCTCTGGTCTGCTTCATCAGGCAGCTCCCTCACCTAGGGTAGGGTAGGTGCATGCTGGAGTGTTCTGCTGAGTAGTGACCAAAGCACCTCAGAGTGCATACAATGATGTTTGTATTGTGGCTGTTTTCTCCCACATGTGACTGTGGTCCCAGTACTGGACAATATTTTAAACCCACCTTTGCTATTTCACCCATATTGAGCCCAAACGTGCTGGGGTTTTTGTCATCTTTGTTCTTCTGGGGCCAGCTGGGCAGGAAGGGATGGAATGGTGCAGGGCTCAGCAGAACTTTATTTCACAGTGCTACCTAGTGGCTTCTGGAATAAACTATCAGCTGGTCACAATGCATTTGCTATGCAGAACCTCAGTGTGAAATAAATACAAGTGTGTTTGACGTGTAAACCTCCACCACTCCCTAGGACAGGCAGGTACTGTGTATTTATACTTCAGGGGAACAGCTGGAAGGAAAACAACAAGGAAAAGCACTTGCAAGCTAATCCCAAGTGTTTTTGACTGGATATTCATACACACACTCCTCCACCACCCCATTCCCACCTCCTGCAGCTCTACTGTATACCAGGACAGCAGGACCTTTATTAAACTACCAGGACTTTTCTTCCCCCACAATTGCCAGGGATTAGCATAGGAACATGTGGCTGGTGCTATTCGTGCCCCTTCAGACACTGACCCTCCCCTTTTCATCCTTTCTCACAGTATCAAGACATCAATGCCAGACTGTGATCAGCTTTTGACAGATGTCCTGACAGCACGAGGACACTCAACAAAACGAGCAACAAGCTCTCCTGCCATCCAAAAATCCTTCCTTGCTCCTCTCAAACTTTTCTTTGCTCCATCACAGTTCAGTAACTGCTTCCACTGTCTTCTGCACAGCTCAGTCTCACCCCCTCCCTGCTTCACACCTGTCAGTTGGTACTGTCCATCCATTCATTGTCCAGCACTGCCGCTGTCC
This sequence comes from Rhinopomastus cyanomelas, assembly GCA_013400115.1. Classification (NCBI taxonomy): domain Eukaryota; kingdom Metazoa; phylum Chordata; class Aves; order Bucerotiformes; family Rhinopomastidae; genus Rhinopomastus; species Rhinopomastus cyanomelas. The sequence goes on along the minus strand of VXBP01000804.1, from coordinate 348,848 downwards.
TTCTCTGGAGAAGTTTAAGAGCTGCCTGGGACATGTTCCTGTGCGACTTGATCTAGGTGACCCTGCTGTGGCAGGGGATTGGACTGGAAGACCTTTCAAGGTCCCTTCCAATCCCTAATGTTCTGTGATTCTATGATATGTGCCCACACACAAGACAACACTGTGCCCTGGGGCCCTGGGGCACAGTGTTGTCTTTGTGGGCACATATCATAGAATGGGACAGTGTCTAGGTTGTTACAGCAGCACAAATAAAGGAAGTCCAGTTATAAACTGGGCAGACCGAGAGCCAAGCCTGGCAGGACTCAGTAGAAGATGTTAAACCCAAGCACGAGTCACAGCTGCTGGATGTGATAGTTTTTCCGTAATTAGAAAGGGGAGAACAGTACACGCTTGCCTGGGCAATGCCTTATGATCACCAAATGAAAGGAGTCATGTAAGTACTAAGTAGTATTAATAGTCAGAGGCACAACATATATATGTGAATACTATAGACAAACAATACTTAGCAGTCAATTCCAATAGCAGCATTTGTATAATGGCAGTGACACTCAGCTGCTGATAAGTTGGACACACTTAAGGAATTTTAATAAGCCTTTGAAAAGGTTTAACTGATGAGAATTAAGCCCTGAGATAACGTAGACGCAGGGCTATCATTCTTCAGTTAAAAATAATTGATCTCAAATGTAAACGTCACATCTTACGCCTCAGGGTACACGGGCAAAGAAAATGTCATGTGTCACCAGCAGCGTCTGGGGTTGATGGGCACGGTTCTAGAGAAGCCACTGCAGTGCCTCTGAGCCATGCCTGGACCACGCGAGGGACCCCGCAGCTCTGTTCACCCAGGGGAGCTTTTCTGCCACAGGGTCACAAACAAGGCACTTCACAGAAATAAGAGTCGCAGATGTCAGTTACAAATACACTTGCAGTCAGTGTTACACCAGCTCCAAATGCAGTGCCCCAAGCGCTGCAGGTGAGCCCACACAGGACTGCCAGTATCTTTTGGCCTTAATCCACAGAAATCATTCGGCTGCCACTCCCCTCTCACAGAGGTAGAAGTGTCATCTAGAGGTTACATCTGAATCCAGACGTATTTCCTTCTCCCAGGAGTATTCTGCGTTTACTGCTTGTTGCTCCAGGCGTTCTGCCTTCGTAACAGGCAAGTTCTCTCCCAAAGCCCACAATGGGTTTTGGAACCCTCTAGCAGACACACAACGTAATGTATGTGTGACAAGGTGATAGGAGCAGCAGCTCTCGTTGAAATCTCCAAACCTAAACGTTCACTCACATCTTCACAGAAATTAATTCAATTGCAGTAACAGGGATGTAAATGCTCCACTTGCTGTCTTTCAGCAGAAGTATTAATTTTTTGCAAAGCTAATCATCACTGAGTTTGTGAAAAACCAGGAAGCAAGTTTCAGTCAAAGTCTGAAATTACGAGAGACACTGGTGCAAAGACAAAACTGTTTTAAGTAGAATCTGAAGAGAAAGAGAATTGTAGGTTGCCTTTTTATTCAGATCTCTGGGCTTTTTTGACTGGTTGGTTTTGAACAAGCAGAGAAGTTACTGGCACAAAGCAGTCAGTGAAAGCCAGGAGTTGCTGGCCTTGAGCTATTTGTGCTTTTGCTTCAGCTATTTTCAAATATAATCTCTGACGTTTAAACAAATGGGAATAACATTATGATCCTCAGCAGCGTTTGCGACTTTATAACCAAGCGATAGAAGGAAAAGCAACGCGCTTTTAAGAACACAGCTTAGGAAGGAACTCTTCAGTGTTAATCCAAGCCGCACAGGATCGACACGGGCACAGACCATTTCTATGTACCCCCCCAAACACACACACCATACAGAACAGGGGCAGGCTTGCTTCTCTTGGAAGCGTCAAGCGTTTGCTATTATCAGACACAGGACAGGAGGCCAACTGGATCAATAGACTTACTCAATATAGAAAAATCTTATCTTCATTTTGGACCAGCTAGCCGTGATGTCAGCACCTAGATGCCACTGACAGAGTTATCTCTCATCAGCAGCAGCAAAAACTGTTTGCTGGTTGGGTGACACCTACAAAAAGCCAATAACCCAAAGAGAAACATTCTGTCCCGCTGTCCATTTTGAAGATAAAGGGACACTGACTCACCTCGACTCACTCTTTGTGTGTTTATCGGGACTATGAAATAGCACTTTGCAGCCCGTGGGGGTTTTGGTTTCAAGTCTCCATTCCCCTTGGGATGAGGCAAACTGAAGAACTTGCGGGTACAACAAACCCAGACCCCTGGAAGGGTCAGGTCCGAAAGCATCCCTGGACGTGATACTTTGCCATCGCGCTGTTGAAAAGAAGAAAGCAAAAAGCTTTCATGTTGTTCTATATATATGTGGTTCTATCTATAGGGCCTGGTGTGCACTGATCCCCGAGGAGACGTTCTCCCTGCCTGCCCTTTGGGCGCTTATCGCGGGAGCAGTGGGACGCATGCAGCATTATCACCGGGCCAGGCTCAGAGCAGCCGAGTGGCATTTTCCTTTCATGCAGCCACCGACACCAAGCGTAAGGCAAAGCGCTCTGCAGCACCCGGTGCAGCCCACAGCCCTGCCTGGCAGCTCTAAAAGCGGGAGATAAGTGGGATACCGAGTCAGCTCTGATGTTGCAGCAGGAGAAAAAGGTCAGGAGTGATAACATCTGATCAGTCTCACGTTGCAAGGTTAAAAATAAAAGGAAGCCCTAGTGGAAACTAGACTGTGGTGGTCTAAGGTACAGGAAGATGTACCTTAGGGTGTAAGGTACAGCACCCAAAGGAAAGATTTTCCTCAACACCACACAAGCCCAGGAAGGCCAGGCTGGGTCCTACCTGCTCACATATGCAGGGAATATATGGGGAGAGCCAGTGGGTTAGGATGTAGTCAGGTATCGAGAAACTGGGAGCCACAAGTGCTCCAGGATTGTGATTCTGACTCTCCACGCTTCGATGACAGGCTAAAGTCTTGACATTGAAAGTAAACTGCAAACTGGAACCAAATAAGATTAAAAGCTGCTCTTTATAAATCTTTCCATAGGGTCCCATTTAACATGTTTGTTGGCTGCTGTGAAGACCTTATACAATTGCACACAAGCAGAGAGAACTTTATGATTACCTAGGGGCAGAGGCTGGGCGGCAGCACAGGCGAGGGACTTTCAGCCTTGGAGATCAGTGCTGGCCTCACTGCCCTTAACCAAGTGCGTTTACATGGAGACACACAGGCACAACTAGATAACATTGTCCAGTGGCTTCGCAGAACCGTGAGTAATTATAGACAGCAAAGTACATTAACATTAACCACACGTGCTGTGTCTCTGCCAACCTGAGTGGAGATCTCAGCACACAACATACAAAGAAGGCCAAAACCAGATTAAAACAATAAAGATTCCTGATTCCTCCCTTAGTCTGTAGCTGTGCAGAAGATCAAATCATCACAGCACAACGTCACACTTCACATAGTGCAACGGCACACCCATCACCCAAAATCAGCACAAACTCTTGCATCACTTGACGTGCAATGGAACACAGCAGCAGGATGATAGAAAGACCTCCTGCGTACAGCAGAAAACCTGGCAGAGCAGTGGGACGGAGGCAGAGAGCACGAAAGGAGTAATAACAGGTTAAGTGACTTCCAGTTACAGTTAGTCCATGAGCCAGATATCACAGCACAGTCTGCATCCATGAGAACATCAGTTCTCAGGAATGAGTCTGAGCTGCCAGACAAGCAAGGGTAAATGTTTCTTCAGTGAATGTTTGGTGTGAGCAAGTCCTGAGTACACAGGGCAACTGGAAAGGTAAAGGCAATGGTGGTCCATTACCACGGTAGCTAGTTGTATTACACACCAAGAATTTAACTGGTGTGATTTGAGATCCATTTGAAGGAGCTCTGGCATTTTCATATTAGTTTCCTACTGTGCTTTGAGCAACGCAACACAGCAGAGAGATGAGAAGTCCGACTTCTCCACCTGTGAACATTTTAGGTTTCATTATACACAAGCAGCAAATCCCATGAGACCTGGCAAAGATGACACTTAGAGCAAATGATCCTAACAAGCACACCTTAGGGTGCATTAGCTCAGATAGTCAACCATATCAATGACTGCTGCATCAGAGGAGAGAACCAGATGTTGCAGGAAGTGTAAAGTATGAATACAAGCTCTTTTAAGTTGAAATATTTCTCAATTAATGTAAAAGCACCCACTCAACAGTACAAATAAAGACTGAACAGGGCCAAGAGAGCTGGGGCTCCTTACCAAGGGGAAGGGGATATATCCATCCATAAACACCTGAAGGAAGAGTGCATAGAGAGAGCCTGGCTCTTCCCAGTGGTGCCCAGTGACAGAACCAGAGGCAATGGACACAAACTGAAGCAGAGAAGGTTCCCTCTGAACATCAGGAAGCATGTTTCTACTCTGAGGGCGACCAAGCACTGGAGCGGGCTGACCAGAGAGGTCTCCAGGAGGACTCCTAGAGGTCTTCAATGAGTCTCTATCCCTGAAGATATTCAAAAGCCATCTGCACATAGCCCTGGCCAACAGCTCTAGATGGCCCTGCTTGAGTAACCTCCACTGCTCACAGACAGCCAGGGAAAGCAAACAATGGAGAAGAAAACTTTCAGCCCGATTAAAAGGGCTAAGTTTTGAAGCATGATTCCCACCAACTACTCTCAGCAAAACAGCTGCATCAATCTTTCAGCAATTAGAAAAATATTTATTGGAGGATACTCAGAGTTTACTCCATGAAGCATCAGGACCAGCCCATAGTGCAGCTGTCACTCTGCTCTGGCATCACTAAGTGTTTGGTTGTGGTACCCAGCACCTGCTGCCTCTTTGGAGAGCACTTATCCCACCTCCAAGGGTCAGGAACACAACCAGCACTCAAGCACCCCAAAGGCTGGATGAGGAGCTTGGTGTGCTTTGCAACAACATAAATAACACAGACCTCCTCCCACACACCTTGGTTAAAGATTCGCTTAAGATTTCTCTTCTGGTGGGATCACACCATTACAAATAGGAAGGTCAGCAATGGTAAGCTGCTTTCCTACCCCCTTCCAACGAGAGAGCCCCACGTATTTGCAGACAAGTATGCACATGCCCCCTGGATATTCTCAGCCCCCAAAGATTCCAGCCTGACTTGCCTGGCTTGCTCTGGACCACTTGGCATGTGATAGCAGCCATGCACATTTGGCAGAGACGCTTTTAGAAACTTCCAGGCTATGAATTCACCCTTCCATTTTGGTAAAGCCAGTTATGCAGAAAGCATTTCACAAAGAGAACTTCAAACATGGAAAACTTCCCCTCAATTCTTAAAGGGGGCAAAACAAGTATTACGCTCTTCACTTATTTTCCCACGGACAGTTATGCTGCAATATTTCTGCACTGGCTGACACTATAACCAGTAACAGGTAATTATAAGCAAAGCAAATCACCCTTTTCAGCACATTTATATCACAGGTTAAAGCTGTTTCCCATTTGTTTCTTCTCTCATGTAGCTGTTTTCTTGCAATCACTAAAAGGTGCATTTCCTTGGAAACATAAATCTCACTAAATACTTACAAAGTGATGGTTCATGCTGTGAACTTCAGGGATGGATCAGTGAGATGCTCACCACCGCAGCTAGGCTCCACAGACACCCAGCAGCTGTACAGGAGCAGAGACCAGGACTGCATCTCCATCCTCAGGCTGCTAGCCACACACTGGCAGTACCGCTGATCTGACAGGCATCTTCTCCTTTTCCACAGGTGTTCAGAAAAGCCAAACTGATCTCAGTAGGTTGCAGTCCATAGACAGGATCTGACACAAACCAGCACACTCTAAACCTCTGCATCTTCTGAGGCATCAGAACTGCTTCATCCTCATTCCTGAGTAGCTCTGGCAGCACAGAAAATCTACCAATAGTCCTTCAAATGTCTTCAGGGCTCTTTGCCAGAGGACACACTGCCAGTGCCCACTACCACTGAGCAGCACAGCCGTCCACAGCCACCTGTCTCAGCCCTTGTATCCCAGGTGAGGAGGTTTCAGGCTCTTTTTAAGCTCATAGTCCTTCTTTGCTCCTTGTCTTAGGAAGGAAAGACTTTCACCGCAAAACTGTTTTGCTACAGCAAATCCCCCAATCAGCTTGTAGCCATCTTCTCTGATGCCTGCAAGGGTGGAATGGTGCAGGTGTATGAACACTTTGCACAGCCCTGAACACTTCCCCAGAGCTCTCTTTCTTTCTTCCTTTAACACCTTCCCAAACACTTTCTGCTTTTGCAGTCCTGAAGCTCCTGGTCTCAGGAGGGACCAATCCCAAGTCCTGCCCAAGCCAAAAAGTGCAGAGGGAGCAGAAGTCATCTTTTCTCCCCATCCCTGATGGCTTGCTGCACTTGCCAGGGCAAATTTGAAAGGTGAAACACCTAAGAAAACTTTACTCCCTTTCCAACGAATCGCTGCAATGCCAGTATTTACTCTTCACAACACAACGTTGAGCATGCAGCAAGAGCAAGACCCTGAGACTCACCAGGAAGGCTCAAACTCCATGTTCACAAGCAGAGGTGGCCATGGAGACCAGCAGGCTGCCCAAAAGGCAAAATCAACAAACACAAACCCCTCTGTGGCCACAGCAGAACTGCCCAGGCCAAATTTTTCACAATCCCTGGATAAACACTATGACTATCAAACAGGACAACTCCAGGCACAACGACTGCCTCTCCCCACAGTGCTGCTCCTGCACACTCACTCAAAAGATCAGAAACAGAGACTAAGCCTAAGCCAGGAACCACGTCTGTAGGTGAGGAGGAAGGCAGAGCAGCACTGTGGCCTCAGGGTGCTGCCTGAGCTCGCCTGCTGAACCCCTCAGCTGTGGGCAATCTGGGCTGACTGGGGCACCCAGGTGCCTCCCATCAGGGCTCCAAGGCACCTGTCACCAGCTCTGTCTCTGCTCCAGCTCCCAGCCACCAAGGCAGGGGATCTACTGAGGCACCGCTTGGGGTGGCTGGCCCTCTGTGGCTGGAGACGGTGCTTCATCAAATCACCCTTCTCACCCCAGAGAGGAAACAACATTAATCTCACTGTCCCCACCAATTATTTCCTGATAGGCCTGTGGCCCAGCAGGAGCCTGGGTCCTTCTGGCTGCCTGTGGCAGGAAATGATTCAAGTGCCAGGTGCAGCAGGTTGATCCATCAAGTCTCCGGGAGGATTTCTCCTCTTCCCCTCTACCAGAAGGTCCAGTTGTCCCTAATCTTTTTTCACTTGTTCTTCTGATGTCTAAGGACTGCAGACTGACTGTTTATACTGAGCGGGTAGGGATGTTTAGAATAGAATTTTTTTTATTATTCAATTCAGATGCAACAGAAAGCCAATGTGCACTGGAGGGGGTGTTGTGGAGTCTCTTTCTCTGGAGATGGTTAAAACCTGCCTGGACATGTTCCTGTGCAACTTGGTCCAGGTGGTCCTGCTCTGGCAGGAGCATTGGACTTTCCCTCCAGTCCCTTCTGCAGCCTTATTGCTCCTCTAGACCCGCTCCAGCACCTCAATCTCTTTCTTGAAGCGAGTGGCCCAGAACTGCCCCCAGTGCTCAAGGTGAGGTCTCACCAGTGCCCAGTACAGGGGGTGAGGCCTCACCAGTGCCTGGTACAAGGGGAGAATTACATCCCTAGTCCTGCTGGCCACACCATTACAGTACTTATCCAAAAAGATGACCCCTTTAAAAGAAACTGCTGAATTTCTCTGCACTGTGAGAAAGTTGCTGCTTTATTTTAAGGTCAATCTATGTCCTGACAGGAGTGTGTCACAAAGATAAACCCAGTGAAACTTCCTGCAGACAGTTACGCTGCATCAGCGCTCGGAGCAGAGCTCTCTCCTCTGGTCAGTGTCCCAGTATCTGAAAGATTAGCAACCCTCTATTTTTATATTGCATCTGCACGAGCGAGGAAATCCTGAGGCAGCCAGTGCTTGACCACCTGCAGGTACTGTGTTTGAGAAAGATTAGGGTGTTTTGAAGCTGGATGGAGAACTTAATAGCAAAGTCCCCTGGGCAGCAGTGCTTAAGAACAAAGGGGTCCAGGATGGTTGGACCTACTTTAAACAGGAGCTCTTGAAGGCACAAGAACTGGCAGTTCCCATGTGCTGAAAGACGAGCTGGCGGGGAAGGCGACCAGCCTGGATGAGCAAACAGCTCCTGAAGGAATTAGGGGGAAAAAAAGAGGGCGTATCGCCTTTGGAAGGAGGGAAGGGCTTCTCTGGACATGTTCAAGGATGTAGCTAGATTATGTAGGAGAAAAATTAGAGAAGCAAAGGCCCAGTTAGAACTTAAGCTGGCCACCTCTGTGAAAGATAATAAAAAGCATTTTTATAAATTTATCAATGCTAAAAAGAAGGGTAAAAAGAGCATCCACTCCTTACAGGACCAGGAGGGGAACACTATAACTAACG
>VXBP01000804.1:290229-339874 GCA_013400115.1 Rhinopomastus cyanomelas | reverse complement strand
CAATGGCATCCTGGCCTGCATCAGGAATGGTGTGGCCAGCAGGAGCAGGGAGGTCATTCTGCCCCTGTACTCTGCACTGGTTAGGCCGCACCTTGAGTACTGTGTCCAGTTCTGGGCCCCTCAGTTTAGGAAGGACATTGAGGTGCTTGAGCGTGTCCAGAGAAGGGCAACGAGGCTGGTGAGGGGCCTTGAGCACAAGCCCTATGAGGAGAGGCTGAGGGAGCTGGGATTGTTTAGCCTTGAGAAGAGGAGGCTCAGGGGAGACCTTATTGCTGTCTACAACTACCTGAGGGGTGGTTGTGGCCAGGAGGAGGTTGCTCTCTTCTCTCAGGCAGCCAGCACCAGAACAAGAGGACACAGCCTCAAGCTGCGCCAGGGGAAATTTAGGCTTGAGGTGAGGAGAAAGTTCTTCACTGACAGAGTCATTGGCCACTGGAATGGCCTGCCCAGGGAGGTGGTGGAGTCGCCATCCCTGGAACTGTTCAAGGCAGGATTGGACATGGCACTTGGTGCCATGGTCTAGCCTTGAGCTCTGTGGTAACAGTTTGGACTTGATGATCTATGAGCTCTCTTCCGACCTTGGTAATACTGTGATACTGTGATAAATCTGCCCTGGCACATCTGGCCCAGTAGCAGCAAGTAGTCCATAAAGGGAGAAGTTTATGGACTGAAGTTGCATAAAGCAGCATGGCACTGCTGCTCCAGAAAACAGCAACTGCTGGGCAGCAATTCATCTGAAATGCATTTATCATCTAAGTAATCTTCTCTATTTAAACATTACATCTGAAGCCACATTTTCCAAGTTTGGGGAGCAGATGAACACACTTTTACCACCCTTTGTCACGTCTGTTCAGAGGGGGCACAGGTTGGAGCAGGCTCAGAGAAGGCCGGAATGTGATGCTCAAGATGATGTGTATGAAATACAGCAGCCAGTATCACTGAGCTGGAGGAAAGGTGCTTCATTGTGATTCCAACTTGCAGACCACAGGACACTGTCCTTGGTTAGCAGGATGCTCACCGGGCTTCTTCCAAATCAAGGCTTTTATTAAAAAAACACGTGAACCTTGTGGCACTTTTTTTAAGTAATTCCTCTCCAAAAGATTAACAACAGACACACAACCAATGCATTTCAATTTTTGTGTAATCCTGTACCTCAGCTCAGACTGGTGAGAAGGCTGCACTCAAATACGACTAAACAACGCAGGAAAAGCTGCACCTGCTCTGTCGAGTCTGCACGTTGCAGGACTTCCAGGGCAAGAAAACACTCAGGCCCATGCAGGGGTGCCCTCTGCGGGATGCACCGTTCCTAGTGCGGGGCTTTTCCAGTCTCCTTACGGACCCCAGGAAGGGAGGCTCAGGTAACGACCCTTCAGGCAGAGCCCTCAATTCTGAACCCCATTCTAGCTCTTCTCTGCGCACAGCACACACAATCATTTCAGCTGCCGCATTCTCCTGTTTGAACTACAATCTTCTGCCACTTCTGTTTCTAACCAAGCTTGGGGCAGCTGCCAGCAAAAGGCTAAGTTGTGACCGCTGGTACGATCTAGTAACTGAGTATTACAGTGACAAGATGACTGACTGGTCACCTTTTCTCTCTAAACATACCATTGAGAACTAACTACAAAGGTAACCTCAAACTTCTGTACTGCAATTTGATTGTATTGTTAGGATACATGTAGTCTGCCTTTGAGGACAGTTTAACTTTCAACCACAAAACTGAGGCAGTATTTCACCAGAGACAATTTCCCAAGCAGAGAGTCTACTTCAGCAAGCAGCTCTGAAGAAGCAATGAAATCAATTTCCAGAGAAGGCAACATCAGTTTTAAGAACACTGCAGTGGCTTTTGGTACTTCCAAGGTACCACACAGCATGTGGCAGGCTGGTATTTACACTACTAAAGCAAATCCACTCCCATTACTGGTGCACAAGAGAAAAGAGAAGGTAATCATTGTAAAAGATTTTACTAACTGAGAAAGGATCAACCATACAAGTAAGAACGAAACTTTCCAAAGCACAGCTTGGCAGTGTTGTGCAAATACAAAGTATTCAGTGAAACTGTATAAAGAAAAGGAGCAAAAAGGCTTCTAAGCTCAACAGACTGGCAACGTGATTCTCAAATATATTGTGCAAATTAGTAGTAGCAAGCAGGGCTGTCAGTTCTGCTCGGGTCAGACTGCACATGTGCTGTGCTCCCAGGAAAACCAACCTACAAGCAACCACTGCTGTTAAGTATTAAGCAGAATTTTTCACATTCGAAGTTATTCAGGCTCCTTTTTCAGACTTCGTTTTTAAACAAAACTCAAGTTTACATGGATGCAATAAATAGTTTATTAATGGAATGTGAGTTTATGTCTTCTGTCTTTCCTCAGCACCGTATACACGTGGAATGTCAAAGTAGCTTCCAGGCCAAGCCAAGGACACCCATTAATTTCAAGGCCAAAGAGATGTTGAAAGTTAAGACTGGCACCCGTGAGTGCCTTGTTCCTCAAGTGCTTGTCTGGTTCCCCAAGGCTGTGGGCACACCAGTGTTTCTCCTTTGAACACCTTGAATCTACCTGCTTCTTCCCAACCTGTGCTCATCTAAGCTTCTCTCAGGCAAGTGTGATGCTCCCTGGGGACAGCATGAAGTTACGCCTGCTCTAACACTCTTTTATTGCAATATCCCGATATTATTTTATTTTAAAGCCCCACCGTTATGATGCCATCTCTTTCTGATCTTTTGTAATAGTTCCATTCAGCTTTGGAGTTTTACAAAAATGGAAAGAGTCTTTTTTTCAAAATGTAGAGCACCGTGGCCAGGAATAAGGCAAGGGCCAGGAAGATCAGCAGCTTGTCTGTCAGCTCCCTGCGATTGTACTTGGTTATTAGCTTTCGCCCCAGCTGAATTGTGCCAGACATGGACTTAAATTCTTCATTTGCTTCCAGGATGGTTCGTGAAGAATTGGCTGAAACAAAGGAGAAAAAAAATGAGCTGGTTACTCTTCAGAAAAACACAACAGGATATAAGCATGAAATGTCTGGCAATACAGTGCCAGCAAGATCCATCTGGGTCAGACCGACTTCTGGGAAAGACAAGTGTGTACTGTGTTCTCACAGAAGCTTCCACAGCTCAGTATTCCTGATGTGCTAAGGAATGAGGCAAGGCAAAATCCAAGTGTTGAATAGCTTAAAGCAGGGGGTGGGGGGCAGAAACCAAGCAGTCGCAGATGACTTCCCGCCGACTTCATGGCCGGGCTGAGGAGGGCATCTCCCCGTCTCTCCCTCCAGCTCCCAGGCAGGACAAGCCAGGCAGCAAAACTATAGGCCAGCCCCCGACACTGTCTGAGGGACAGGGAACCGGCCCCCTGCTTAAAAAGTTTGAGGACCCCTGGCTACAGGCTCTGCACTACGCTCCAAAATTCTTCATTTTTAGATGACTACATAAAATCTAGTTCCAGCTTTCAATGAACAATCACTGCTACCTCAGAGCTAGAATTACCAAAATGAGATCCAGCATCCCCACCACCAGCAGCATCAGCTCTAGCAGGACAGGTCAACATTTGAACATATTAATTGTACGACTGAATCTGTTCTCCTACGTCAGAGCAGCAAATAAGTGATTCAGATAGGGGTGCAGAAAGTGAAAAGGCAGCATGCAGCAGTAAGAGATCGTTAATGATCCATCTCAAACAATTTAATAGTTTTAATAGTTACTTCTGACAAACTATTTGGTTTAGTTGGGTTTTTTTCTTTCCAATAAAAAAGAGAAAATGAACTAGAGGAAAAATGTGTTGATTGGTCTGAACTAAATATGCCAAAACAGCAAGATGGAACCTCAGTCCTGTTTTCTTTCCCTGTGAAAAGATACACAAATAAGCAATGCCCCAAACCCCTGTCTTCCTCCTTTGAAATTACTAAATGAAAGCAAAAGTCCAGGAGGCCCCTTATATAACAGAGCAGCGCTGGTGTATTGCTCTACGCTGAACTGATTGATTAAGGCAAAGTCAACCTCCCAGTAAGCTGTCTGGTTCACCAAAACAAGCACAGCAGGAAAAAGTTTGTAATATTTTGCAAACCACTATGTCCCAGGAGCCATTTTGATCCAAGTGGAAATAGAAAACTTGTTTCTGATGGTTACCAACAAAGCCGAACTGCCTGCTTCCCAGCACATCTCGTCACTGAATAATGGGAGGTGACTTGCTCAGAAAAAAAGGAAACTAACTACTGATTCGGAATTTGCAGCTGGGTCTTGTAAATGATCTCTGGTAGCTTTTCCCTTGACAAACTCCAAGTGCTATTCAGTCAAAAACAGGGTGGAAAAAGTGTCTGTCAAACTGTCTTTTTAATGGGAGAAGAAACATGCTACTTCTGCATGAACAATCTGCGGCCAGCTGCCATCCTCAGATGGAGCCAGAAAACAAGGAGGGCAAAACTTGGTTATTTATCCTCGTCTTTAAACTGTCCTCTCTTCTGCCCAAGAGCACAGATAGGAAGAGGCCCAGGCAACAGAGTTCTGACTTTTAAATGCTTCATGAATCACCAGTTGTGACAGGTCACTTGATTTATTGTCTTAGGAGTCTAAGCCAAAGAACTGGATGAAAACTTGGTTTCACAGTCCCTGATGCACTGCTGACAGAGCAGGTGACCTTGGGTTCAAGTTACTTGATCTCCTCTTCTCTTAGTCATCCCAGCTGGAGCCTGGGTGAAAACAGTCTTTGAGCCGTACTAAGTTTCCTCTTGTACCTCCGCTTTTATTTTCCCTGCTATCACCAAACGCATACCAGGACAGTAGCACAGAGTAAAAACAAACACGCTCTTAGCACCATGTGAACTCACACAGCTTTTATGTGAAACGAAACCAAAAGCTCTTCCTCATCCTGCTCCCTTTTCCTGCCCTCTTTTCATAACCATCAGACGGAAACTCCAACAGTGCCACATAAAGTACATTAACATTTACTGTTTATGTCCAGCTGTCAGATGAGTTCTGCTGGGTGGTGCTTTAACTACCATCACAGTGCATTTTCCGACAGCAAAGCCTGTTTCACCTATGCTCCACATCATGCTAGTTTGTGTCTCGCCATCCTAATAGAACTGGCAAAACGTGCTTCCATCCCAAATCCATACCTAGGGTTTGCACGGTCTCCTCACTCTGCTGCACCTGCTGTGACATCATCCTGCTGATGCTCATCAGACTCTCTGTGATGTTACTTGCACTCTCTGCCAGACTTTCCTTTGTAGTCTTCCTGAAAAAGAAATGGTAGAAGTGAAGCAGGAAGGGATAAAATTCCATATTTGGGTGCTGTGGGAAAAACACTGCTGCCAGGGAGCTTAGGAGAGAGCTATGCAACAACATTTCTGCCAATGTACTAAAGACATAACTAGTTTTAATGCTTGAGAAATTCAGATTATCTTCACTGAGCAACTGAAACAACCTAATCCAAAAATATTAAAGTGATAAGGAAACAACTGACTCAGAATCTCACAGGGGCCCACTTATTCATCCATGATTGTACAATTTCTTGAGTAGGTATCGAAGCAGTGATACAAACTACCACTTTATTACCCTGGGTATTCCATTTATTACTTCACGGTACAGAACATATCAACTTTGCAATACAGAAATTATGAACACTTACATTCATTTTTGAATAAGAAACCAGCTGCACAATGATCCGTAACTTGTTTCTAACACCAACTGGAATTCACGTAAAACATTGTGAAGGCTGACTTATCTTCCATTTACACTTGCCGATGTCAAAAAAACCTGATACTGTCACCATCCTATGCAGTTCAGATCTCCACAAAAGGTAAATGCACTCACAAAAGAAAAGCTACACTCAGGATAAAATTAAATAACTTAAAACGTGACATCACTGCCATTTCAAACTTGTGAAAACAGCACACACTGTTCAAATCTGGATACCTTTGTCTTACAGTGTCTCTCCCTTGTAGCAGCTGATCTTTCTCAGAGTTGTCAATAGCAATTTTGCAAGCCAGATTTGCCTTTCTCCAAGCAGCCTGATTGCTGAAATAACAAGATTACAATGTTTTAACACAAGAATAACGCCTTGCAAGCAAAAATATTTTCCATAAAGCAATTCACTACTGTAACTGCACACTCCAGATCCCCAGATACGTGCATGGACTTTATGTTACACCACAGAGTAACAATACGCGGTCATTTCTTCCCCTAAGTACAACCTTTATACAGAAAAGAAAGAAGAAAACTCTGCCAGCTGTCAGATGGCAAACTCAAGCCACCTACTTATATGCTTAGTTGCTCAAAGAGACAGATCCATCTTAAAGTCAGCAGAGGAAAAAGGAAATGAGAAAGGAGTCCTACCCTTCCCATCTCTGACCCTCTATTATCTTGGGGAAACAGCCCCATGTCAGTGTCTGTCTCTGTAGAACAGACTCTGAAAGGTGCTGTACACGTGTTTACAGGGGCCTTGTAAACAGATGCCGGACCCACCTGAGCATTTGTTTCTTATGGTTTTCCACTTCCCGCAGCAGAGCTTGTTTCTCCGACTCCTTATCTTGCTCCTTTGCCATTTGTTCCAGCTCCTTTGGCAAAACCACGAAAAATCTCATCAACCGCCGCTGCCATCTACAACTGGCCCTGGCCGGGAGCGAGTTAACAGCGCTGAGCGCCCACGAACGCACCCTCCCCAGCCGGGACTCCACACAGCCCCCGCCAGGCCGGCAGCCCCCAGACAGGCCGCACGGGCCAGACACCGAGACAAGGCGCCTCCGGGAGCCTCACCTGGATGCGGCCTCGCAGGTGGCGGAACTTCTCCTTCACGGCGGCATTGAGCTCGGTGAGGGCCGAGAGCGGCCCCGGGCAGTCCCGGATGTCCTGGAAGACAACGGCCCGGTCAGCGCGGCCCGCAGCGGCCACAGTCCGGCTCGCCCGCGGCTCCCCGCGCACGGCGGCGGCTGTCCCGCACCCTGCCAGGGCCCCGCGGCGGCGCCGCCGGTACCTGCACGGCCGCCTTGATCTCCAGGTCGAACCTGACGATCTCCTGGTGGCAGACCCGCACGGGCACGCAGGCGGCAGCCGCCATCTTGGGAGCGGAGGGGCCAGGCGCGGCCCGCGGGCGCCCCCTGCGGGGGTCAGAGAGCCGCGGCGGGGCCCGGCCGGGCCGATGGCAAAGTCCTTGGCCCAGAGCAGCGGGAGCGCGGTTCGTATCACTGGGTGGAGCGACCTTGCGCTTTCATGGAAACGAGGGCGGAGAGGCAGCCCCACGGCGCCTTTGCTTTTCCCACAAACTCCTTCCCCGGTGCCATGTGTTCCCCCTCCTGCCCTCAGGCGGTGGCAGGGGACCAACCGGGTTCGGATAAAGGCAGCAGGTGTTGAGGCCCATGTTCATGGCCATGACAGAAAGCCTGAGAAGAATAGACGCCCACTAGGTGTTAGGAAGAAGTTCTTTATCAGGACAGGGGCTGAACACTGGACGGGGAGGTAGCTGAGGCCCCATCCCTGGAGATAACCAAGAGGAGGCTAGATAAGGCTCTGGGCAACCTGATCTGATTTAGGACATCCCTGCTCAATGCAGTGAGGTTGTACTAGTCGACTTTTGGAGGTGCCTTCCAACCTGGGTCATTCTATGATTCCCCTACAGATGCCACCTTGATGACCCACAGCCTCTCAAGGCAGCTGAAGGTTTGAGGGGCCCAGCCATGAGCCCTTCCAAAGGGAAGGTGCTGACAAGACCAGGAGAGGGAGGAGGGCATTCACTTCCATCCAGGATCACACTACACATACAATGACTCCAGACAGCATTTCCTCCACAACTTTTATTTTAAATTACAAAGGATGTTGCATACATTGATGAATTTGTATCTGAATAGAAGTGAGAGGGATCAAGGGTGACAAAGTAAACAAAGTCAATAGTTTATTTGTGCCTCTTTTCAAAAAAATAAAAACTGCACAACTATTAACCAACATTGAACATTGCAACTCTTAACAGATCATGCTTTGAACAAGGTAAGTTTATTTTCTAACAGAGACAAGACTTTCAGTAAGTTTTTCTGAGCTCCAGTTGGAAGTTGATTATAGAATATCGAGGACAGCATTACAATCATGACCCCAAGCGTAGACAGAACACAATGCCGTGTTTTCTTTAAAATGCTTATTTTTCCCCTGCCAAGCACCTATGTCCACATGTGCCATCAGCCTTAAGAGTTCACCCAACCACAAATACTGAGCAGCAGGTTTTACTTGAACATAATATTCTGGGAGGGCAGATGATTGAAAATCAGAGTATATGAACAGCCATCATTGTAAGAAAGATAAATAAAGTGCTACTACTAAATTCTGTTTCTTAATCTAAACATTTCTATAGGACGGAGCATGTTTTTGCCAATGCCAAATCCAATCCAGTTTTCCTTAAGAGTAGATCATTAACTCACCCAGAGAACCAACTACAAAATATTGTTTGCATCACTGTTCAGAATTTTTCTTGAGTTATCTAGGCAGTTTAGGGCTGGGCTTTTTTTAATGAATAAAAAAAGCTCAAACATGTGACTTGACGTAGCTCTGGCTGCACTTTTAGCTCTGCAGCTTGTTAGAAAGACAGTAAATGCATAGTCAGTATTTGCTATTGTGGAAGTTCATGAATGTCTAAGAGGCTGAGGATTATAATTCATTGCGCACACACACCTTCCTGTAATGCTAGAAGCACTGAGAGAAAAGACAGGGCATATTGTTAAATGGAAATTGCAGAAGGATAGAGACATTTCTGTATGCTGCAAAGAAGTTCTAACCTGAAAGTGCTATCTTTCATTAATGACAGTTAAGAATCCCAATTTGTATTGGGAGAGATTCAAGAGTGGTGTTTTCTCAACATACTAATGCCCTTAATACAGTTAGCAGAAGAACCAGTCACTGAAGCAGTAACTGTTTGAAATGTACTTCACACAATCCCTGGGGTAAACAAAATAAACCTCAGCTGTGTACAAGGCTGTGTCTATAAGCCAAGACCACATCTAGCAGCACACTTAACTGGATGGTTCCAACTGAAGCCTCCAACTTAAAAAAGAAAATAAAGTCATGATTAGGTGCATTATTGAAATTCAGGTCTCAAGGCCAAATACAGATCCAGACATTCACAATACATAACTGGGTTATGCCTCAACAGAACTTCAGGAAGACTAGCAAGCAGGTTTGAGGAACAGAATTGCATTTGCTATTTCTGCTGAAGGCAACTTGTATACAACCCTTTGAAATTCTCCTGATAAAGCCTTTAAGAGCTTTAAAAAAATAGCTATGTTTAAATAAATGATTTATGGAAAAAAAAAAAAAAAGCACATCCAGTCTGTATATTTTGTGAATAAGTTTAGCTGTTTTATTATACTGAAGGCAAATATCAGTTAACTGCTGGGGTGGGGGAGGAATCCTTTAAAAATAAGATCAGATCCAACAGCACTGTATTTCAGAAGTGTCTGGTTGCTTTTAGGTTACTTAAAAGCCCCTTCATACATTTTAGGATTTTGTTTCTTTGTGGGTTTTCTGTTGTTTTGTTTTTTTTTTTTTTGTTTTTTTAAAAAACCCTTTTCTTGGCCCTCTGAGTATGGAAAAAGTCTATCTATAAAGAATTAGGAACCGAACACAGCTGAGCCCAACTCTCACATCAGCTTTACAACAACGCAACTTTATTAAATCACAATGATTTCAACTGGTATGGTAAGAAAATCCAGCCCATCCACACGTAAACATAGCTTTAGTAGTAAGTCTCTCTCATCCAACAAAAAAGTATCAGTAAATATGTTCAATAAACCATAAAAGGAAGCGTTAGCAAAAGGGGTTTAGGGCTACAAAAGACCCTTCGTGAGCACCCCCACGTTTTGCAAGGCCATTCAAAAACTGGTCTTCCATATAAATACAAAAGAACGACTACTGAGAGAAACTGGAATCAGGTCTATCCAGGCTTTCTTCAGGATGCTTTTATCAGTTCTGATTCAATTTCGGAAGGGTTAGGTTTGAAAAGTTCAGAGGGAATGAAAAACATTTAGTTCTAGATGTACAAGTAAGGCACAATATAAAGCCACATCATCATCTGTCATGAAGGAAGTAGGGAAGGACGAGAATCATACATGGTACAGCAGAACAAGCAGTCCATCAATTCAAAGTGTGGCACCTACGTTCAGACTGACGAGATCTCAACAAGAGCAGTTATGACAGCATGCTTTTAATGTGGAAACAAATCCTAGTGAATCCAGTGTATCCGAGAAAGGAAGAGCATTTCTTTGTATTAAATCAAAAAATGCATCACTGTTTTTGGATATAAGATTAGAAGTGAATATTCACAATGCCTACACTCAAAAACAAACAAAAGAAAGAATCCAGGACTTCATTAAAATCCACAGACCATGTATGAACACTGAAAATCTTTAGAGAAATGGTCTTCTCTAAAGATCACCCCAAAATGCATGCCACGATCGCCAGAGAACAGAACATGTACATTGGTTGGTTTGTATACCCTTATAAGATTTCTGCCTGTGATAAGTATACACTAGATGTATATATTCTAATGACACTAGAGGAAGCAGATTGTTACTGGCATTAAAGTACAACCATTTCTAGACGGTTTAAATGCCACAGAGTCCCCTGGTTAAAATGTAAAGCTGCACAGCTTGCCTATGTCACCTTTAGGATAAAGTTAAACCAGCAAAAGGTCTTATCTTTACTCTACATTTTACTGCCAGGTTTTATTTATATCAAGTATCGCTGCAGCATTCTGACCAGCCCAGAGTTAGCAGCAAGTGGCAGGAATCATATAAAATGCAGTTTCTTTGTGTTTTTTTCTTCCTTTTTTGTTTCTTTTTTTTTTTAAAACAAAGTGCTTTTCTAAGATATACATACATATAAATAGTTACAAAATAAAGTGTCGACATTAAAAAGCTCAACTATTCCAAAGCTTTAACTTAAAATAATACATAGAAAACACTGAAATGCGAGGGTATGGAATTCACTAAAGATTCAAACTCTACATTGAAATGCTAGACCAAAATCATATTCTGGTTTTCAGACAAAAATAAAAAGCTATAGAGTTTTATTTGCCCAGTATTTCTGAGCAGTAAAAAAGGGGCTTTTTAATACCTTGTCAGTTTAATTTGTCACAGAAGTTTTTACCTGATTGAAAAACTGCTCTCTTCACATTAAGAAATGATGCCTTGTCTACACAGTTTGGACAGAGCATAAGGACCTCTCGTATCTGAGCAGTGTGGGAAGGAGCAACAGTATTCAAATGTTGGTACAGGCACAGCCTTAACTTCACAAGAGACATTCTTTGTCGGGGTTTTATGGGCCGCATGCACCTGCAGAGTAACTACCTGCAACACCAGCAAGAATTACAACAGGAAAACATCTGACCCACTGTGTAAAGCAGCAGCCAACAATCACCTCACCCTAAACAACAAAACCACCCACGTTCCACTCAGAGTTTGCAAGTCTTAAGTGGATTTACAGAGTTTTGCCTAAATTGCCCTGGGTATGCGTTCAGTCTCTTGTAGGAAAGACTTTCTGTACAGCTCAGTAGTGGTATTTTGGCCTCCTCCTCCCTTTTGAGTCTTCCAAAACATTTAGACACAAAGTAAGCTGTGTGCACACTCACAACGATGTGGCAGGGCTGCCACCTTCATCAGCCACTCTTACTGCACCTTACCGATGCAGCCTCGTTTTTGTTTTTTATAGTACAAGCTTGGATATAAAAATAATCTACTTATAAACAAAAAGGAATCACAGTACAAACAAACTCAGACAAACTAGAAATGGAGAAATTCCCCAAAGGGAGTGGGGAGATAGCCTTCATGGACTCTTGCATTTTTTTCAGCAGCTACATTTGAAAATATTTGGTATTTCTATTTTCAGTAAACAGTGTTTTGTCATCTTTAAATAGGGAGAGAAAGAACAGGGAGGAAAAGGGGGTCCATGAAACCAGAGAATGATCTTGCTTTGAGATAAAGGACTTTCTCATCAAAGGCTAAAGCTTTTAATCTGTACGTTAACACTGACTACAAAGCCAACTCTTATTAGCAGAAGAGCAAATAAGAACTGTGTGTTAATATTCCTCAATCATAGAAACTACTGCATTAACAAGAATAAGTCACATATAAGTCTCAAGAAGCTAGTTTTGAAATACCTGTACAAAAATATAAAAGTCTATAAATTTTTTGTTTTGTTTGAAGCCTGTGTTGATCCTTGGAAACATCACATGCATAATAATACACCAACTGGAAAAGTGGCAACTAAGGAATTAGATATCTGTAGCTCTTTTTTCTCTTTACATATATACACATTACAATAAAAATAGGTTTATTTTGGTTGTTTGGTGAAAGTATACTACAACAAGCTAAATAGTTTGTTTTTTTTTCTTTTAAATTCTCAAAGTTGAAAACTATTTTACCAATAGCTTACTAAAATCCAAATATATTAAAATCTCCTACAGTAAGTGCAGAGGAAAAAAAGATTTAAAGACTCCGAGATGGCCACCAACTTATCTACCATGGAAGCGAAGTACAAGAACAGCAAAACAATATTGTTATGTATGAGTGCTCCTTCTGTAGATAATTGGACCCAGACAAAAAAAATTCACAGTTCAGTAAGATCCCTAACCCTGACCTTTAATTTTTTGTCTTTTTTCTTTTGTTTATACATTCAGTACAGTATCATATAAGCTGTGCAAAACTTTACTTAGACTGGCAGTTCGCCATATCAGTTGCATTTGTCTTTGGTACAAAAATAAACAATCGCATTAATGTGCAAGTATTTGTTTTCTTCCGGCCAAAGTACCGAAATTGAGTTTTCTAGACCCATCTTTTATACAATACATAGACTCTGTGGCATATATCTACATTTTCAACATATTCCTATATACATTCAAAAGTTTTAAGAGCTGGAACAAATACATTAAAACCTATTATCTTGCCATCTATACAGCTTGTTTTTTCCCCCTCAGGGTTTTCTTCATACAAAACTTTCCCAGCTTATACCAATAGCTCTCCCCCCAAAATACAAGGCACAAAGAATATACGTTTTTTTCTCTTGCTTGCACGGACATTTACATACTATATTAAGCTCAAAAATTAAAGTCTTATGTGGCACACTAGCTCTAATGCCACGTGTGCTATGTACAAGTTAATGGTTGCAAAGAAAGCTTACTGGTTTTTAAGAACAAAACAAAATCCAACTATTAAAAAAACCCCAAAACCAACAAGCTACTCCCTAAGTCGACAGCTTTACCCAAAAAGTCCTTCCTCTTACTGAGTTTGGAGCATAATCCTGTCATGATGTCTGGCATACGCTGAAAATAATTTTACTAGAAAAACATGGTTTTGCTTCTAAAACAAAAGTGATATATTCTGGTCCTACATAACTTAATTTTTAAAAGAATCCTCGTCTCTGTATTTAAGCTTAAAGCAGCTTTGAAACTACTTGTTTTATGGTCCAGAAATGCTACTAAGCATTTGATATCATGCTTTGATTTGTTTGACTACACTGTAATTTAAAAACAATGCAACCTAATTGGAAGTGTTTACATGATGCTAAACTGCCATGCAGACCAGAATGGGATTTACAAGACAACACAGGTAGAACCTGACCGATGAGAACAGCTGGTCATGTCTTAAACTTTTGACATCGGTATTCGCAACCCTACAAGGCCACCGGTAGGGTCTCCTTCTGCAGTCTTCTCTAAAACTTGATTCACAAATTCTGATGTCTGTCCAGCTACAGGCAGTCCTAAAAAGGAAGGGTAAGCAAATGTGCTGTAAGGTTACTGTTCACTGCATGTACTCGTTCATTCCTTTCAGTAACCCAAAACCAATGAACACTTTGGTGAGTAACCAACCAAAAAGGCACAGACAGCTGAAGTTAGGACACGCCTCTTTCTTTTCTCTATCCCACAAACTGCAGTCTAACATATCACAAGTTATATGTCTCTTCACATACATGCAAACACATTAAGTTTGCTGCTTACCAAGAGTGTCTTTAATCAGTATGCTCAACTTTTGCTCCATGTTGACTCCTCTATCATCTTTAGGTACCTGCACCCGATTAACTATTTCTTGTTTAATGGAGTTGATCACAAACAGTAAATTATCTGCAAAGAAAAAAACTTGGATTAGATTTACAGTCCATTCCCCCTGCAGCAAAAGAAATCCACACACAGCTTTGTGTCAAGGTGCCACATCACACTTACCATAAATTAAGACCTAATAGTTTATATCTGTAAATGTATTTTCAAGAATGTTTTCATTACATTAATACATTTACACAATTTACATCTGTAAAGCAGCTCAACACTACAAGCTGAAGTGGACTGGTTTTGTACCACAAGAATTGTTTTGTTTGTATGAACCCCTTTTTCTCTATAAACTGCCAGGTGCAACCGAGGTTACAAAACACAGACTTGTTAGAACAAAAAGTTGTAAGAATTTTATTTACCATATTCCGTGTTGAGACCCCAGAGCTTTACTTTATTTGCTTCATACTGGGCTTTCTTTTTTAGTCTACAAGCCCTATAGTAAGAAGAGGGGAAGAATTAGAACACTAACACAAATTCCAGAGCACTATGAGCATCTTTTGTTTGCCACACAAACTTATCAACTGATACTCCCAGAGCTGTGATGTAAAAAAAACACCCATCTACTCACTCCCCCTCGCTGGAAGCACTCTGCTACCGATATTTGCATGCATGTCATACTTGTGGATTTTATCCCTGTATCAATCACTTGCCCTGCATCTAAGTAATCCAGCTTCCAGCAGAAATACATCAATCGTGCTTCTAGGGAACAGACAAACGACATCTCGAAAATGCCAGTGGTCCTCCTTTTTGATAACCTGGTAACTAGCCCATTGCAAGAACAGCCACAATGAAGCAGGATCTGCTGAGTGGTAGTCATACCAATTTACTCAGTCACCCAGCATTATCTCAGACATACCTGGAAGCAAGCTTGTTCTTTTCTTTTCTTGACCTCGGTCTGGCAGTTAAGGGAAGTTCACTGACTGGTGTCAGGTCACTGATCACCTTATTCAGCTTCCTCAGTTCATTACCAATCTGTAGAAGTTTTCTGGGGTTGGGAGTCAGATCTTCGACATCAGTCCTCCGAGATTTCTTTGCTGCATATTTTCCTGTTTTTAAGTATGCAGAAAATTGGCTTGGGAAGTGACACAATACACGCACAAATCTGTGAATAAAACATTCCTAGATATGTATTTTTGGGGTGCAGTTTCAGTTGCTTTGTTCATTACAAGACAATGGATTGGAACCATGTGATCCCTGTTGGCCTTTCACAATAGAAAGCATTTGCAAACAAACTGCTTTGTACAATTCATATTGTATCCAGATCAGATAAGAGCAAATACTGCTGGCCAGGCTACTAGATGTGATGAATAATATGCACACAACTGAAAAATGCTGGAACATGTATGTCACAAGTTCAAACCCAGCTGTTTTGTCCCAACTCTAATTTGCCAACCCTTATATTCAGCCATTACATTCTCTTGCACACTGATGAAATTCTTAATCTTACTGCTAAAGTTATAAGTACTGAAGCCTGACACTGAAATGGTTTTCAGTAACACTGAACTGAAATGATTCACTAAAAGACTGTTAACCACCTTCATTTAAAGCTATTTCAGGTTTGGTTTTCCTGAGGAACTACATACATTCAAAGCAAAATCTGTATTCCCTAAGAGTCTCTGCCACTGCTATGTGCCTTCTGTAGATTTTATCAAAACTGCCAGTTGTTTCAAACACTTGTACGAAAATGTTAAAAAAACCTAACAAAATCTGCTCCAGAAATATTTATGGAAGAGATTATAATTTAACATGATTTATCTGAGGTAGGGATGACCTTAGTAAATGTCTGTGTTACATGTATTCCACCTGCCTTGCTCCTCTGCTCTGGTAGGACTGAGTCCTCGAGGGATGCCTGATTATTTGTTCTTTAATTACAAGTATAGATTAAGCCTTCATAAGAAGTAGTGATAGGCACTTCAGTTCACCAGAAAGGTTGTAAAGCACTGGAACAGGCTGCTCAGGGGTGCTGGAGTCAGCATCCCTGGAGGTATTTAAAAGATACACAGATGTACTGCTGAGGGACATGCTTTAGTGTTGACTTGGCAGCCTTGGGTTAATGGTTGGACTTCATGATCTCAAAGGCCTCTTCCAAACAAAACACCTCTATGATATTTCACTACAGGAGAAATAAACATATAAAAAACTAAGGAGATTTAAAATAAAAGAAGTTTTCTTCCCTGAATAAATCTACAAGCAACATCTTTTGGTTTAACAGAAGGCAAACCACCATGTTAAAGACAGTAATTTTCAACTGTAAGGGAATGTCAACAGTAGTGCCAGGGAGGCTGGTTTAATTTTCTCCTTCAAAACCAAAATCAAGTGGAGCAGCCTACCAAAGAGGGCCTGTGACAAGAAAACAAACATTACTGCTAAGAGGAGTTTGTTCTGGGTGATGTTAGTCATGTGTGCAGTACAGCAAATTGCTCATCAAGAAGTTATGGAAATAAAACACAGTTATTAGACAAACTGGTTTAAGTTTCTAAAAGGAAATTTTAAATAAATAGTTTATTCAGATCACTTCCAACTTCTACCACAAGCAAGACTGAAACTAACAGCTACAAGGAGCAAACTTCAGTCAAGCAACTCATCCAATATGTTTACAGTATTGCACTGAGAAAATTTCAAACTCTCAGGGTTTCCACTGAAAGCCCTTGGAAGTCACAATTCTCAATTCATCCACTTTCCTCTTGAAGAAACCACACTGAAAGTTACCTCTGTATGTTCACTGTGCCCTCCTTGGACACTGCAGAACTCTATTAATTGAGCAACAAACTTACACTGTGTTAATGATTTATATTGATAGTCAAAACACAACTTCTCAGCACATGCCAGTTTGGCTACTGAAGGTGTCAGAACAAAAAGACATTCACTAGGACTCTATTCTTACCATGATGGAGACCATTCTTCTGATACATGTTACTTGGTAACGTCTCTCGATTCCACTCGGATGGCCTCAGCATTCTTTCCTGCTGTGATGGCGTTAGCTGCTCACTGTACTCCCAGAAATATCTTCGCTTGCCTCTTTTCCGAGAGGTTATTGCAGTCATTTCTTTTAAATCTTCCACAGAATCATTTTCATACCCTAGAAGAATGCATTGCATTGTTTACGTAATGTTGACAAAACTGCTTCTTGCCATTTAATGGTGGATTCAGTATTGAAGTTAAGAGCAAAACCACAAGTGAGGCCTGTTTTACATATAAGACTTAGCTTTCATCATCACCTAGTGCAGGGTTCTTGTCTTCAACCCAGGGAGAGACTGAGCCAGTGATGGTGCTTCATCAGTACAAAAGAAACGGATTATTTATGCACTGAAAGCCCCTTTACGTTCTCTGACCCCTCAAGCTCTATTGCTCTTCTCCCGCACAATCCCACCACTGCAGGGAACAGTCAACAACTGTTGGAGTGTGTTCTTCTACCCTTACAATTTTCCCCATGAATTTCCTGGAACGTAATCCTAACTCGCCTCCACATTTGAATTAATCTCTAATCAGAAAGCATGGAGAGAGCAGCAGATAATAAAGATGAATTATCAAGAGACTAATAAAGCAAAATTACTCCATCTTACAATTTTCTGAGTTGGAAGGGACCCAATTACGATCATTGAGTCCAGCTCCCGTGCTTCTTTGAGCTTGAAAACCTTTGGGAAATAAATCAAACCACTCAGCTCTATTAAACAGGAGGAAGGTGGGGAGGGGAGTCTTTTAAAAGGACAAGGACCTAAAGGCCACGAGAAAAGTCCCATCTAAATTGAATGGATGTGGACAGAAGCTGTTCAATCTCTTCCTCACTCCTTTAGCAGGATGAAAAGAAATGATCCACAGTAGAGGCACACAATATTTCAGAAGTATATTATGAGGCTTGATTTGATGAACTGTTCGGGAAGTACATGGGAACTATAACTCCACTATCCATGTTGCATAAATATTTATGCCATAATTATGTAAATATAAACCATGGGTTTTAAAATCCTGCATAAGCTACAGAAAATAAAGGCAACCTATAATAAGGTTAAAAGCCCTCAAACCACTGCATCACCTTCTGTACTAAAATGCTACTTAACCGTTTACATGTCCGTAAAAAAGAATGCATCTCCAAACATCACATACACTGATGAAGCTTAAAAGAAAACCCACCACTGAACAGCCTGGAAGCCTAACAAGCCTTGAACCCATACGCTTGAGCTCTGCTTCATCTTTTAACAGCAGCACAAAGAACACTTTCTTCTTGTTAAAACAGTCCATGCAATTAGTCTGTTTGCACTTGAAAAAACAGGAAAACCAAACTTTCATGCTTTGGTCTGACTCTCACCTCACAACCCAAAATATGAATAAGTTCAGTGCGCAGGAGGATAAAATAGTTTCTAAAGTTCTGTTTCTAATAATTTTATCAACTCATTTTATTCTCTAGTTTATTCAATGGGCATGGCGAATCAAGAAATGAAACATACTTTATAAAACATTTTTCTTGCATATCCAAAATTATTATGACAATTTACATTAAATAGCTTCAAATACCATAAATATTTTAACTGTACTTCCATTTTACCAAACGCTGTTTGACATAAGTATCAAAACACTCTTAAAAACCCACTTTCCACTTGAAAAAACATGTCAAGCTATGTAAACTCGTTACATAGATAGGTATAAATTTAGGCCATCTTCATGCTAACACAGAATTAAGCCAACCAATTAAGACAAATCTCTTTAAGAGCCGACGTGTACAAATGTACAAGGTTAAAATCAAGACTTCCTGTTTGTTTATTTAAACTATAATTTAGTTAGCAACTTAAATTACGTTGACTTAATGCATCCTGCCTTGCAACTCTAACACTGACTCGCTGTAATTTTAAAGTTACATAGAACAAATCTACTACCCAGTGTCCTAACCTAATCCACAACATGCAGGAGTGCACAGGTCTGTTCAGCTTTTTTGCACTGTGCTCATCTTCCTTGAATTCTCCCCTTAGCAATGATCACACAGCAGTCTCACTCACTTTGGCAGGCTTCTAAAAAATCTGAAAAGGTTCCTATATTTACCTTACAAGCCCTCTGCAAGTCTCTCCTAAAAAAAAATCTTTGTTCACATCCCTCACTATGGTTTTAGGTTAAATTCACTGGGGTTAATTAAAGTAAAACAGAGAACGGGATAGACTTGACTTCTGCATCTTACCAGATTCAAAACAAAAACAGCTCCACCAAAACAAGACCAGAAACCCCCTCTTCTTTACGATGCAATCGTACTGACTCCTGTCAAACCATTTCATCCCCCCAACTGATGGTCTAGATGCCTAGAATATATCCACTGCAACTTTTTTAAACAATACCCAGGTCTTCACTTTTCTTTTTCAGCTGTTCTCCAGCGCTACTGGAAACTACAACAATTGTTGCATTTCCCATTTCTAGGATCTCTTGACTACTTGATGGGAGAAGCAGTCATGTAAAACTATTTGTTAAGTGGGATAGGTAAAATATACTAGTAATGGCAAAAGAACCTGAAGTGTCAGAGAAGGCCTGGCCTGATAACTGCCACAACAAATTACCTTTGCAGGTGACTGAAATAGCTAAATCTGTACTGTAGTGATAATAAAAACACTATTGCCCAAATCTGCCTGAGAGCCAGTTGCATTTTCAGTTATATCTCCAAGTTCCTCCAGTTCCCTGTATCTAGGTATTTCCTCAGACAATACTAGGGCTTTAAGAAGGCATTTCATGTGCTCCAAAAACACCCAGGAAGAATAAACAAAAGCAGACTGTTTAAAATGTATCAGAGAGTCAGCAATAACCAGTGTTCTTTCAGTACATTACAGCTTCACTCTAAATTTATCAACTGATTTTGGTTCCAGTACTGTGCAAGGTTAAACTTCCCTGTGCCACGCCTGTTTTTAGAAACCTTATCCACAGTATTTCCCTTTACTCTAAAGGTAAAAATCACAACAAACTACAAGAGTGACATAATTAAAACACTTGGAGATGTGACTTTCTAACGTGATCAAAGCATACGGTGTAACTTTTAATACTACCACACTCGAGGTGAAAGGTTTCATTCACTTAAAGTTCTACGAAGCTTGTCCGAGCTGCTCAGTTACGGCACTGCATGACTCAGTTGTACTTACAAGGTGAAAGGGATTGCTTGTCAGTAAAATCTGAACAAACAGCAAAACGTTAATGTAATTCCATCAACTGAAAAACCAGCATTTTTTGCTTTCTCAAGGCTTTCTGTGCAGTTTGCCTCTGTGGGCTGCAAAGCACTGAGCAGTGCAGCAATCTTTACAGAGCTGTAATAGCTACTCAAGGCCCCTGAAAGTAGGGGGAGTTTGATTCAGAAGGGAAGAAGAGGCTTTTAAAATGTGCCATGCACGTATAGAAGTAACATAAAGGGTACAACACTTAATGAGGTTAATGCCAACTCAGGAAATCTACTTAGGAAATAATTTAATCTCCGAGTTCATTACAACAAACACTGACAAGCTTTAGGGAAGCTGCTGATTTTAAAAAGAGGAACATTTCAGCTACTTTCTCCACCCACTGAAGTCGCATATTGCCAAATGTCTGAATATCTTAGTTCTTATATTCTGGTATAAAGCATTTGTAAATGGAATATTACAGTTCTTTCTACAATGAAACTAATGCTTGATTACAGTTCTGTCCTGTTCCCTTCAGATTTTATCCTTGCACAAAACGTGACTGCTTTGTTACCTTCTAGGTGAAGGTCAGTTCTTATTTGTGTAATTAGGGCTCCATCTCTACAGGCAGGAGAGGAATTTGGTATCCTTTGAAGATGCCCTAAGTGTTACTGCTGAAAACCACCAAGAAATGCTCTATTAGTTTCAGTGGTAGGCACTCTAGCTATCAAGAGGTACGACTTGCCTCAGTTGATGAGGACTGGGTTAGGGATAAGTTGAGCAAACTGGATGTGCACAAATCCATGGGCCCAGACGGGATGCATCTGCGTGTGCTAAGGGAGATGGCAGAAGTCATTGCTAGGCCACTCTCCATCATCTTTGCTAGGTCCTGGACAACAGGAGAGGTGCCTAGGGACTGGAGGATGGCAAATGCTACCCCAATCTTTAAAAAGGGAAAGAAGGAAGACCCAGGTAACTACAGACTGGTCAGCCTCACCTCCATCCCAGGAAAGGTGATGGAACAATTTGTACTAGAGGCTGTCTCCAGGCACATCAAGGACAGGAGGGTCATTAGGGACAGTCAGCATGGCTTCACAAAGGGAAAGACATGCTTAACCAATCTGATAGCCTTTTATGAGGGCATAACCAGGTGGACAGATGATGGCAGAGCNTACAGGCTGGGGACTGACTTGTTGGAGAGTAGTGAAGGAGAGAGGGATCTGGAGGTCCTGGTGGACAGCAAGATGACTATGAGCCAGCAATGTGCTCTTGTGGCCAAGAGGGCCAACAGCATCCTGGGGTGGATCAGAAAGGGGGTGGTTAGCACATCAAGGGAGGTTCTTCTCCCTCTCTACTCTGCACTGGTGAGACCACATCTGGAGTATTGTGTCCAGTTCTGGGCTCCTTGGTTCAAGAGGGATGTGGAGCTTCTGGAGAGGGTCCAGCGAAGGGCAATGGAGATGATGAAGGAGGTGGAGCACCTCCCTTACGAGGAGAGGCTGATGGAGCTGTCTCTCTTCAGCTTGGAGAAGAGGAGACTGAGGGGTGACCTCATTAATGTCTATAAATATTTGAGGGGTGGGTGTCAGGAGGATGGAGCTGGGCTATTCTCGGCGTCATCTAGTGATAGGACGAGGGGCAATGGGTGTAAGCTGGAACATAGGAGGTTCCACATCAACCTGAGAAGGAACTTCTTCCCAGTGAGGGAGCACTGGAACAGGTTGCCCAGGGTGGTTGTGGAGTCTCCTTCACTGAGATGTTCAAGGCCCGCCTGGATGTGTTCCTGTGTGACCTGGTCTAGGTGATCCTGCTGTGTCAGGGGGATTGGACTAGATGATCTTTGGAGGTCCCTTCCAATCCGTAGTGATTCTATGATTCTGTGATCTACTAAAAGACTCAAAGGTTCTGCACACTCTGCCAACAAGTCATGAAAAATGAAGACAATTGCAGTTAGGTGCTCAATGACCCCAGACTATCAACTAGGTTTCCTGTATTCTCCATTATTACTTTTGTTGCATGACCACAGTTTATGCTATTTTTCTCAAAAAAGGGCAACAGAGAACTTGCACAGTTTTATTAACTGCATTTTGCAAAGCACTTAGAAATGCTGGGATGAAAGTTTATAATTTAAGATCGTTGTAGCTCATCTGTAACTATAAAGCACTCAGAAGCATTCTCTCCCGCTTGGCAGACCTCCATGTTAACAAAGCCCAACATTGCTGATACCTGGTTCTGAGAAAGTATCACTGATGTCGTCATCTTTATCATCCTCATAATCTTCTTCCTCATCATCATTTTCAGACAGCTCGTGCTCACTGCCAAATCCTTCATCATGGTCCTCATCTTCAATATCATCCTCATCATCCTCATCTTCCTCAGGGTCTCCTTTGACTGACTGTTCACCCAAACTGTCCGTTACAAAAAGAGAATAGTTGTGTTCTTCTTTCTTCTGTGAAGAATCTGACACTGATGTGCTGGCAGAAAGACTGCTCTCTCCCACAGCGAGCCCTGGGGTTTCCTGGGGTGGACTCAGGAGCAGTTCTTGAGTCTCTCTGAAAGGCAGGATAGGAGGTGTACTGTGGCTGTGTGGGGACTCTATTCCTTTTCTCTCTTGTCTCTTTGCTACAGCACCACCATAGCAGGTGTTTTCCTTTGCTGCGTCAGCATGGGTCTGGCTCAGCACTGGTCTGCTCTGTGGTAAAGGATTTATCTTTACTTTTGCCTTTTTAACATAGTCTTTACATTCAACATGAATGTTCACCTTTTCATTGTTGTACACACTGGTCTTCACCATGATTTGTGTACTGGAAGCAGGCTGAGTTGCAGGTTTGCTTGCCTTTTGAACACAGTCTGACAAAGGCGCCTCAGCCTGAACATTCTTGGAGGAACAGACTGGAGCTGCTGCTCTGGTTGCAATTTTTTTGCCAGGTAACAAAGAATTTAAAGGGTTTTGTTTTACACTAAAGAGCAAATCAGGGTAATACAGTGAATCAGAAACAGGCTGGGAGTCCTCACTGTTAAGTTGAGCCAGTGTGGGTGTTTTGCTTATCACCTCTTCATCTTGGTATGGGCTTGAAATGTCATCAAGGCCCAGGTAATCCACCTCTTTTGTTCCCCAGATGTCACAGCTGGTTAATTTAGTGTACTTAGTTAAGTCTTCACAGTAGGTGTCCCACTGCTCCCACTTAGAGGTGAGAGCAGCCTCTTTGTCCAGGATGTCCGTAAAAGACTCCAAGTTCTCAAGGTCTTTGCAGTCCTCCATTGAAAGTAAGTTGTCTCTGGAGCTTTGCTGATAGTCCATTTCTCTGTCCTGGGCACAAAAAGACAAGTTAAAAATTAACACCAGAACCTATCAATCACCTTTGTCATCTACTTGAGTTTAATTCCAGTGAAGTGTGAGCGAGTGATAACATAACACCTCAACTTCCAACTAGAAATTTCTTTTGAGGGCAAGAATAAAGTCCAGCTTCCATGTATCACCAACAGATCCTTCTAAAGAGACCAGTAAAGATACAGGTCAAATGCCACCAGACTGTTCTTCTGCTACTGCAAATTCATCTGGTCATCAGGAACTAGACTAGGACACATACAAAACATGAAAGACATTCCACCCAAGCTGTTCTAGTCTCTGTTAACCTGGGCCAATCTTTGTTGTGTGCTTAACAGAATACAGTCCAGTCTACCAATCCCTTGAAGACCTTATTCTAACAGAGTTGATAAACAACTGAGAGATACCTTTCTCCTTTGATACAAGGGAGGGGAAAAAAAGAAAGCTAGTGTAAGTATCTCATGAGTCAACTTTTGTTTTCCTTCTCCTGCATTCTCAGCTTGGCTGAAGTAGCGTATAGCTGCTTCTGCAGGAAGATTGTAAGGAAGAGTCTCGAGCGCTGTTCCTTAATGTCAACACAGCTCTATTTGAAAACTTGTGTTATCAAGTCTCTTCTGATGTCTGGAATTAACAAGCCTCTATTGAAGAAACATCACATTTGCTGGACAAGCATTTGGGCTCTTCCCAACCAGCAGCTCACATTCTCAAACAAATAGTCCTTTATTACTACACAAATTCAGAGTAATAATCAAGAAGAGGAAGTTATGTCAACACACACACAGATGACCTACCAGTTCATACATGAAGTCCGGATCTGAACTGCTTGCCAAGAGATCCGTGCTCATCAGAGTCTGCTCTGAAAACACATGGCTCCGAAAGGCATCCCCAAAAGGAGGGTCCATTCCACTCACACTGGGCTACAACACAATTGATACAGACATCTGAATCACACTACAAAAAGGCATATTCTTGTCTTTCACAAAACGTAAAGACCATGGCCATTTCATACAAGTCTCCCTATTTGAGCTGTAGTTGCATCTCGAAGGCTTTTACCTACACAGATAAGCCTGTAATTTCTCAGGGTGAGAGAATGCTTTAAGAGCAGCTAACAATATGCAGCTCTTTAATCAAAGGACACATTTGTATTCATCATATAACTGCAAGAGTGTTGGTCATTCATTCTTTTTTGTTGGTTTGAAATTCTCATGTGTTTGCCAAGTTTAGGGATATGTCAGCATTTGCAGAAGAGGAGAGTGAGTACTGGCAATGTCTGTGAGTATCAGTAGGCACTACACGCTTGCAGGGCCTTAGGTCTCACACAAACAATTTTGTACTAACGCAGTGTTGACTGGTTTTAGAACCATTAAAAAAACCTCACAAAACTTCCACCTGAGACTGTAACAAAAGCTAAATTTATTAAAATCAAAGTCAGGAGATCTGCATTGCTTGAGAACAATGTGTAACACTGAAAACCCCCCCAGGCATTATGCAGGATGACTGGGCATGCAGGGAATAGGCAGCAAGGCTTTCTGCTACATTGAATTCCAGACCTCTATTTCTCTCATAGACGCACTTGCCCTGAGGGCTGGGAAGGGAGAAACACTGTATGCTGAAAGTCATTCAGTGTGCTGATGTGTGAATCACTGCAGTAATAAAAGGCTGCTCTCCAGGCATCCACCCTCATCAACAACTTTGCTGAATCTTGCTGTGTGAACAAATAACAGTACCAAGAGCAGCAACACAGCTCCCACCATGAACACTACTGGGACCTCAAACAATATACACTATTTAGTCTCTTGTAAATTGTCCCTGCTAATGCCAGTCAACTCTTTGCTCTTAAACATTTTTTATTAAAACAAGGAAGGGAAATTATTTACAGATGCGAATAAAATCATAACAGATTTACCTGAGGCATTTCCAAGCCCAGATTCCCCAAACCCAATTCCAAATTTCTTGTTTTATTCACTTGTAGGTTCCTTTCCAGCTTTACTTCAGTCTCTGCGAATTTACACAATCCATGCAATGAAATTTTTTCTTAGGATAACTTGAGTTCACCCTGATGGAGCTCTTCTATTTGTAGATTTCTATGAAGAATAAACACAGCAAACCCCCAAGGATGTAAGTAATCCTTTACCAGAAAGGTAGTGCTTAAAAAACAGACAAAAGACAGACAATAATTTTCCTTGAAAAGTGATTATTCCTTATGCCGGAGGGTACAGCAGTTTTCTTCCCCTGAAAATCTTTAATCAAATGAAAAGCCATGGATGCTACACAACTTAAAATGTAATTCAGATAAAAAGGATTTTGCTCTATTTCCTTTTTTCTTCCTCACTACTGAGATCATGAGCTCCACAGGCATATGAAAAGAAAAGCCTGCCTAACTGGAAGTAATGCCTAGCACACTGCTGGGTACACAGAGAGAAACAATCTTTATGACTAACATAAAAGCCAGTAAAGTCTAAAAATGTATCAGGCAAGCATCTTGAAACACTCATTTCCAAATAGGCAGCAATACTGTTTCAACAGTTTCTCCTCCTTTTCTTAAGAGATGAATCCATCCAGCAACAGACAAGACCACATCAATCACTCAAACAGCAACATCTAGTGGCAGAGGGATCGGAGCAGGCATGCTCACTGTCCGGCATCACAAGAAGAGACACACTTACCCAATGGAACAAACTACAAATTGTGCCAGATTCACAGTTGCCTAAGAAAATACCCTCTGTTCATTGCAAGCGAGGCGCAGGTTGGACGTGGTCCAATTTATCACTGATTTTATCAGTTTAGCAGTTTCTATAGGCGCGTTGCTACTTCACATATATATTTGAAGACTTTTCCGAGCCTTAGATCCTGCACTTTTTAACAACATAAGGAAAACCGGTAGAAAAACAAGCACCCTGCAGAAACATCAGTAATTGTATCTACACTAAAGACAAGACTCATAAAAAGTCTCTTTAACAAAAAAGCCCACCAGTGTTAGAGGAGCATAATAAAACACAAACCATTCCACCTGTCCATTCCTCAACATTATCAGTTAAAATATATGTTTCCTTGCGCAGAATTCTTCACTCAGCATTGCTCCCAAGCCAGACTTGAGCACAATCTGCCCAGGCTACAGTTATTGTCTTGTTCTGAAAAACTAGTAGTAAAGACAAAATGCTCTCCTGCAGCAGAGTTACGCTCAGAACCCTCCTCCCACCAGCACATGATAGCATCCACATGATTATTCCTACTTCAGGATAGTATCTCAGCTCTTTTGTTATATTCAGCATATACACCAGCAGACTGGGCAAAAATAGGCATTATGCAAAAGAGTTTTTACTTATCAGGAAACAGAAACAGGGGCTACATCATAAAGAACACCAATTACAAGTTGCCGTAAAACTCTGCTACCACTGGAAAGCAAGTAATGCCTTCTAGGGTCGTGTGTGAAACAACAGTCACCACCTTCTGAGAAAATTTTATTTCTGCTCTAAATCTTCCAAGGAACTCTTTTTACTTATCTTGAAGTGACATTTAAAGTTTGAGTTCCACAGCAGCATTCAATCATCTCCATCTCCCTTCACCAGCAAAAGCCACCCCACATCAGAACTAGCCCTTAGTCCATAGTGTTAAATGTGGTCTGAACAACTAAAACATTTTTCAACCTGGTCTGACCTATGAGAAAGGGCTTGTTCCTTAAAACAAAGAGGTAAGAAGGATATAACCTTTAATACCAATCCATACCTGAGTAGCATCTTACTTTCTTTCCATACAGAGTGGCAGAGACTGATGGCTTTTTCCACAGAACATCAGATTAATACTTTGACGTCAACACCAGAACACCATCTGCATTCACAGGGGAGACTGTCAAAGGTCTGCCACTGTGTTGTATAAAGGAGAAGGAGAGGAGACATTTGCTGCTTCTTTACCAATTAATTCTGTATTATACATTGGTCAGAACACGCACCTCAAGCCATTCCACTTTTTCACTTACAACTACAAAAAGGGAGTGAAACTTAATCTGTACTGACACGGATTTCATTAACAACTGAGCATCACTTCCAGGTGTCCAGACCAGTGACCTTTTGGATCATTTACAAATCCTCAAAACAGGCATTAAATGTCCATAATTCTTTGAGCATCTCAAAGATTAGAGCAGTCCTTTAACTATAAACTTGGAGCACCATTTAAGAATGACAGCTTATCTCCTGGGTCAAAGCAATTTATCAGCTAATCTGATTGCTCCCTTGATTCTCTTCATATTTCATTCCTGACATTTTATAACATTAATATTTAAAAGTGATTCAAATCCTATAAGGAACTATTAAAGTATTCTATAACATAAGATTATTCTTGGTAGCTCTGCAGAGGGGGAAACCTGGTGAGGCCATAAAAGGAAAGACACTGCCTGAGGGAGCTGCACAATCTAGGCATGCTGCATGCTACCAACAAAGCAGACCCACTTCCAACTGCTTTCTAAATTTCCCAGAATCATAAAGACCTTCATTAAATGATTCCTGGTGTTCACACTTAACTACCAGTATTTCTTTTCATGAACTGGTAAATAAAGATGTATAGTAGAAGTCAGTGACAGATGTAAAACCTGAACTCGCTGTGAAGAAAAAGCAACTTTGCAGACTGTAACTCAAGTTCCATTTTATAGAATTTACCATTATTTGTGCTCTCAGCCCAAGACTGAGTTAGAAGAGAACAGTACAGTTGTTATCTGTAATGAATACAGATTTGAATAAACTGAAGGATCTGTAGCG
Source organism: Rhinopomastus cyanomelas (assembly GCA_013400115.1). NCBI lineage: Eukaryota > Metazoa > Chordata > Aves > Bucerotiformes > Rhinopomastidae > Rhinopomastus > Rhinopomastus cyanomelas. The sequence goes on along the minus strand of VXBP01000804.1, from coordinate 311,610 downwards.
GAGCTCGAGAATAGCAGTATAAGAATAATAATTCAGTCTACTGAAGATAAATGTAGCAAGAATTTCTACTTCAGGACAATTTTCATTAATGCCTTACATCCGCCCTTCCCAAATGCAGGGATACAGAAGTGAAATGTTGTAGCTGCTTCACAGCCATTGAACCACAGGTGGAATACTCAGCCCCAGGCAGCCACTGGGCAGGGTGCTGCCACTCCTTTTGGCAGAGGACTGCAGTTAAATCAGATTAAGGTGATTAAGGAGCCAGTTCCTGAGTTGGTTCTGTGTCTGCAGATTCTTCAGTCACATCAGCACAGAGCTTTGCCCATGCTCCTGGGAGAAGGCTAGCTTGTTCACCTGGGCACGAGGAAAGGCAAGACACCTCAGGAACTGCTTCGTTCACCTAACACATAAGAATTTGAGGTACTGCTAGAGGCATGTGCATGTATGCCAGTCAAGATCCCCACCAGACATCAGTAAGTAACCAAAAACCACTCAACAGAGTTAATAATTCATTAACACAATGACATATCCTAATAAAACTCTTCTGCATTTATATTTACTTTTTGAAAATGAGCATTTAGAATGGTTTAATAGTGGTCCCAAGACACTCACAAAGACTGAACTTCAAACAATCTAATGGCAGGTTTATTGCATAGCCCTACTGATGCACCAGTACATTAAACTGGCAGACAGCAAGACCTAATTCAAACTACATGGCATGCAGGAGGCATACAGCACTTCCTTAAATGAGCCCCTCTGCGACAACAATACGTTATCTCCAAAGAAGCCCCTACAAGCAAAACATCTGAACCGACAGCTTTCAGCTCAACAACTCTGAAAGTCTTCCTCAGGCACCTGTGTGATTCATTTGTACTGAAGCTGTAACTAAAGTTGCTATTTCTGTCTCGATTCAGATGTGCATTCTGTGCAGTGTGAAAAGCACAGAGCGCGTTGCTATACCATTTTGCTGATTGTACAGTGCTTATTATCGCAGCGGCTAAATGCCTGTTATAAATATATTCCTTGAACAATTACACTTGCCCGCTGGTGACTGCATCATACAGCAGTTTGCCCAAGCTATGTTTCTGATGCAGATAACAAACCCAGCGCGTCACAAGAGCCTGTCAATACTAAAACTATAAACTGAGGCTACAACACGTTCAAAATGCCCAACCTTGTATTTCAGAGAATGCACAAACGCTACGACACGTCTTTTCAAGGAACCATTATGTTTTCTGTAGCTTTGCTGTACCTGGATGTTTTATGAAGAACTACAGTTAGAGATGCAAGAAGTTCTCTTATGCTTCTCTCAGGATGTTTTTCCTTACGCAGTTTGTGGCAATTTGTTCTCCATTACAGAACATGCTCTGTTCAGCGTGGTCTTCAAGTGCAGAAAGTATTTTTCTGTATTTTGTTTCTTAGAATAACATTCTTATTAAGTATTTCCCCCTCTTTCTGTCTACATGATTCTTCAATTATTATTAGCGAGACTTCAACAATTCCCCTCCCCTCCTTTTCTCTCCCACTACACAGACACAAGGGGTTTTCTTTGTAGGGTTTTCTGTACAAGGGTTTTTATTGTAGCAAGTGAGCAAAGACACTCTTCTAAACCGCTTTCCTCTGCTTCCACCATAGCCTCCTTCACCTACTCATCCAAAGAAGCCAAGTCCCTCTACCATCTGGAATTTTTGTATGAATGTGTCAGCATAAACATCTAAGACATCATGACCTTTGCTTTCTCTCTCCTGGAAAGCAAAAGGTATCTACTTAAGACATCCAGATCCTAATTTTGACGAAGCAGTGCCATTTAAAAGAAGTAAAGATACAAAGATTGTTTCACTTCTTTTAAGCCTCTTCCTTCTGGAGAGGGAAACTGCCACTTCACTGTCTTTGTTCCTTTTTCTCTGCTGACCTTCCCTCCCCCATAACATTATTTTTCTAATTCTGGCCCACAGCAGACAGCCTTCAAGATCTGGAAGTGATACCACTAAAAAGAAGCTCTGGTCTCAAATCACCCAGGCAACACCCGAGGTAAAAGAGATGATGAATTATCAAAATATAAACTACATTCTTCCTTTAACATCCTTACAAATCAATGCCAGCTACTCAGCTTTGGAGGGATGTTCTGCCTTAGCACCTCCAATAACAGCACATGCCAATAACTGATCCCTGTTCATAGAATCATCAAGGCTGGAAAAGACCTCTGAGATCATCAAGCTCAGCCTATGACCTAGCATCACCACAATCAGCACAAAGTGACACAGCCAGCCTGTCCTTAAACACCTCAAGGGACGCAGACTCCACCAGTGCCCTGGGCAATCCACTCCATAATCCTTTCCGTAAGGAATATCCAAACTAACCCTCCCCTGGTGGAGCTTCAGGCCCTGCCCTTTTGTCCTGTTGCTGGCCGCCTGGGAAAAGAGCCCAATCCCCACCTGTCTACAATCTCCCTTCAGGGAGTTATAGAGTGGGAGACGGTCTCTTAAATCTCCTCCAGGCTAAACGACCCCAGCTGCCTCTGGCTCTCCTCATCAGACTTTCCCTCCAGTCCCTTTACCATCCTCACTGCTCCGCTGGACCCACTCCAGTACCTCAATCTCTTTCTTGAAGTGCATGGCCCACAAATGCCCCCAGCACTCAAGGTGAGGCCTCATCAGTGCCCAGTACAGGGGGAGAATTACATCCCTAGTCCTGGTGGCCACCATATTCCTGATCCAAGCCAGGATGCCATTAGCCTTTCCTGCTGCCTGGGCACACTGCTGACTCATGTTCAGCTGGTTGTCAAACAGTGCTCCCAGGTCCCTTTCTGCCAGGCTGCTCACCAGCCACTCACTCAAGATGATCAAGGCAAAAGAAAAAAGTTGTTTTTTTTTTTAACACAACAACCAACCTACTGCATCTATGTATTTTATAACAACCATGCCCAGATGAATATATTCCTACTAAAAGGAAGATTTGCTGTATGTTCTTGAACAAAGACTGAGGATTTCTTATTTTATTGCCAGAGTGGGATATTCAGTTTGTTAAACTTGTTAGAACTATATTAACACTGTTAACATAATTTAAAGAACATGGTAAGAAAACAATTTATTCTGTAGTTCTCAGGAAAAAAAAAAACTCTTATGATGAAAGGACCAGTATAATCTAGTTTACGTCTCATACTGTAAAATTAAGTATTGTCATCATTTTGTTGGAAGTGGGTTATGAGCACAGTATGCTTCAAAGTCAAACAAATTAGAAAAATGCATAATCAAAAATATTCCAAAAGGTAAAACAAACCCAAAAAAGTTCAAGAACAGAAGGGGATTTTAAATAAGTAATAAAAATCATTACACTGAGGTCTAAATCTTAAAATCTGCCATTTTCAAAAAGCTTTTGGCTTGACTTTCAACTCATAAACACTTCTTACAAAAAGCCAAATATCCTTATCAAACTTTAGAACATCATTTAATCAGGCTTCACAAAGCACAGAGCACGGACAGGTCATGGGAATCTATACCAGTAGGTGCCATTACATGAAGGGACATCAAACCTTTCCCTTCAAAAAAGTCTTTGCCACTCTCTTTACTAAAAAACATGGGAAGTCTGGTCAATGGCTTGATCTCTCTGCTGCAGATTTGTGAGTTAATACTACCATCAAACAAAACAATTCTTTCTTTACCCACGTAACCACTGGTTACAAATGACTGTATGAGATCTCCAAGTTATTATTCACACCTCTGAAAGTTCTATCAGTTGATAGTTCCACATGAAACCTTTCACAGAATCACAGAACCTTAGGGGTTGGAAGCGACCTTGAAATATCATCCTACCAACGCCCCACCTGAGCAGGATCACCTATACTGGGTCACACAGGAACATATCCAGGTGCGTTTTGGATGTTCCTCCTAAAACAATCACCCCGTATATCTCCTGACTTCTTATTTAAGTTGCCAACCATACAAAACAACTACTGAAGTGCTCATGTCTGCCCTTCGTAATTCTGACTACGAAAATGTCTATGTAATAACAATAATAACTAACTCTCCCCACAAGAACGCTTAGAAGCCTTTGGTTAGGCGACCTTAGGCCAAAGGCTAACCAACCCTTTAACCACCATCTTTAAAACATTGTCGTGTATTTGACAGATAAAAATCACAATCTGATTAGGTTTTGCAAGCTGTATACTGCACAATCCCCAAAAGTTACAACAGTGTAAAGATGACGTTTCGCTGAGAAGTTAACATTTCAGCTGTCAGAGCAGAATGACTGAAACTTCAGCCTGTTGCATGGGGAAGCCTGAACAGAAGAGCATCTGTTTTATACCGGAGCGTGACACAGCGAATGCTGGTCATTAATTTATCTTTGATATCGGATCGGTTACAACAAACAATGTCCTGAGAAACATTGTGGGCTGGTCTCAGCACGCTGCGCTAAACCACTGCCAGCTCAGGGGGTGAGACTGGGCATTCCAGTGATACCGTGGGCAGCTCAAGATAAAATAACGGAGAGGCCAGAGGAGAAGTGAAGCTCCAGCTGACACGAGGGGCTGCCCCCGCCTCACCCTGCGCGACCTGAACCCCGGACCGGGGAAGGGTCTGAGCCCCACGATGGGAGATTGTGCCAGGCAGACACACCTGAGGTGGCTCCTGATGGAAGGAATCGAGCTATTACAGGTGACGTCTGCGGGAGCCGCTCACAGCGGCAGGCGGGACTGAGACCACCCGTGCGCGGGCACCGCTACCACCTCCCCCCACTGGAGCCAGAGACGCGCTGGGGCAAAGCGCTCCGGAGCGATGGGTCCACGGATACCCTGCCGCAACCCGTAGCTCCGTTCCCTCTGTCTGTCCCGCGGCGGGGCAGCCCCTAGGCAGTGTGGGGCAGCTCCCCGCAGAGCAGCTGCCTCCCGCCCCTGACCCACTAACACACCTCCCAGCCAACATGGCCGCTTCGCCAGCCAGAGCCTAGCGCAGCCTAGCCCGGCAGCCACCGCCCCGCCCCGCCCTTCCCGCCCGCTCATTGGCTAGCTCCTCAGTCACGCGCGCTCCCATTCGCTGACGCCTACGCCAGTCACCCGCCCAGCGGCCCTTTCAAGATAGGGTGAGGCGACATGTAAACAAACCCCCTTCCGCCGCTCCAGTGGGAACCTGCCGCTGCCCCGGGACCCCCCGAGCGCAGCCGAGATGCAGCTGCTCCCGCACGGGGCACAAGGAGCCCGCACCGCTCGCCCGCGCAGCCTCGGCGTAAACGGGAACGGCGCGGTGGTCTTCTCTACCCCGCGGGAGGTGGCCCCCACCCGTGACTCTGCCAGGGCTGAGGGCTGCCGGCACAACCTTCCACCGGAGCTTCCGTGCTGTGCTCGCTGCAGCCCCTTACAAGCGGCCGGAGCTGTCGCTCCCCGGTGAACCTCCGCCCCCCCCCCGCCCCTGCCAGTTACATAAAGCACCGTGCGGAGCGAGTCCCTCCACCGCCCTGACCCGCCGCTCGCAGCCCGCCTGCCGCCCCGGGGCCCCTCTCAGTCTCCTTCAGCCTAGCCAGCAGAGAAACCCCACGAGTCTCCCCATAGCTGTCCCGAGCACTCAAACAGGTTGAAAGCGGAGACGAGACTACAAACCCGAAAAGCAACAGAGCGCAGGGACCACCGAGCCCAGCTACACCCGATCCCGGCGCGACACAGCGTACCCGGGAAGCCCCTGCACCCGCACAACCAGCGCGGCCGGTGTCCCGTCGCCGGACGGCGCTTTCGCTTCCCTGGCGCTGGCTGCGAGAGCTGCTCTCCTTGTAAAAGCACGAGGGGCCCCTCTGGCCGGCTGCGGGGACGCTGACAACTCGGGGCTCAGCCCGCGCCCCGTGTCCCCCGCAGCCCCTCTCGACGCTCCTCTCAGTCCCGGAGCGCGGCTGTGCGAGCCTGGCACTCCCCGCGCTCGGCAGCTCTCCCGCGGCATCAGCAGCCACACCCCCCCAGGAACCGGGGGTACACAGCGGGCTCCCCGGTCGCGCCACTCCGCTCCTCTCCCCTCCTGCCCTCCCGGCACCATCCCCGTCCTCCTCCCCTCAGCGCCTGAGAACCGCACAGACCCCCCTGCCCCGTAGCGCTGAGACGGCCGGGACACCCCCCGCCCGCCACCGCCCCCAGCGCCCTCCAAGCCCGCATCCTGCCACCGCCCCCGCGCCCCGCACTCACGTCGCGGCTGGGGCTCAGCAGGGGGCGCCGCCCCGCGCGCTGGGGCCCGGACCCTCCATGCGGCTCCGGGGTTTGTTTTGTTTATGTCCCTTCCTGACGGGTTCCCGGAAATCGCGTGACTCGCCCCCCTCACGTGGGAAGGGCGGGGGAGGGGGGGGGAAAGGCCGCGCTAACCAATCGCTACCCGCGGCCCCGCCGGCCAATAGGGTGCCGTTCCGGCTGGGCCGCCCCCGTCACGTGAAGGCGGAGAGTCGTGCCGGGTGGATTTAAGGCGGGTGCCTGGAGGGAGACTAGGGCGCTTTTCGATGGTTCCTGATCCTTTCCCTTCACTGACCTACAGCGGCCACCCGTTCACCTTCACACAGACACAACTGGAGAAGTCACTAAGAAAAGCCAAAGCAGAGCCAGCCGTTCTCTCACCATTTGTAAAAAACACTTAATTTTTCTTTACATTCTGCACTTCACTCCTCTGTGGCAATACAACTCCCTTCTGCCCTTCTTAAAACCCATCACGCCTGACAACAGAAAACATTGGCTTTTCTCTGAGACTTCCCAACATATGATTCTGGAAAGGAGGGCGCAGCCCCACACATCTGAAAACAAAGTTAATGCCCTGCAGGAGTAAAATGTTTCCATGATTTCCAGCAAACTTTCATAAACTCAGCAAAACAATTTCCTGGGAGTTCACAAGTGCAGATATTTTAATTTCTTATATAACGTGAACAAAAGTAGTTAAGAGTATTTGAAATTACCCTGGCCACATACTCGCAGTTTTATGACCAAGTCTTTAGGACTGGGCTATGGAGGGAGCTTCCTTAATCTTCATTTTTTTACCTGCCCCCAAACACCAATAATGCATACAGAGATCCAAATGTTTCCAGATGTTTCAAATGCCCACAAACTTCCTTCACATGTACTTTAACACTGTGTTCTTTGCTGTTGTCACATAAACAAGCAGAAACTGTTAAAGGCTTTGATACATGCGTTGTCTGTTAAACACCAGTGGCTGAAATTGTCTGCCGATTTCCCGATGTCTCTGAAAAGAGAAATGACCTGAAGCAGTGTGAATTCCTGGCACACATGGAGCAGACCATTCCACAATCACCATGCAGACGGTAGATCACACAGCGTTCAGCACAACAGAAAGAAAACATTTTTTCAACCTCTTCAATCATGCTACTACCTGGAAACTGTTTCAGAGAAAACACTAACAATCAGGATAAAGTGCATTTTTTCATCTGGAAAGCACCCAAAACACCTGAACCATGGATCTTTTACCCAGGCTTCAAAGAGTTCTTTACATTAAATTCACCAACAAAGACTTCTGTTTTATTTCTCCTCTATCTTCTCCAATGAGTGATAGAACCTAAAATAGAAAGCTTGTTAGAGGAAGTGATAATATACTGATGCCACTGTCACTGGATCTCTTCTTTTTTGATGCTTCATTTTAGCGTAAATTGACAGGCCAGATAGATATAAAAAAAAACTTTACATATTTAGAATTGTCAACAGTGTCTTGAAACATTTCTTCTCCCTCTCCATATAAAGTCCATATGAAGGATACATTATCCTCCACAGAGGCTTTTAAAAAAGGCCAGAACAAACAACAACTCAAGCGTTTATAACATCACTATGTTTCATTTTCTCAGGAATAATTTGCCACAGACTATGCAGCATTACAGTGCATAACTTCTCTCACATTTAAATGCAGCACTCTGTAGAAGATAACTTGGAAAACATTCACTATTCCAGTCCAAACAGTTGCTACACTTGTTTTTAATAGAGGGCACATTCTTGTTTCCTTTGCGATTCACACTGTCCAGTTTTCCATTGTTGCAAGTTACAGTCTTTTGTTGGGATGTCAGAATTTCCTGAACAGTAACAAGTACCACCACACCAAACAAGGTACCGGTGCTCTCCAGAAGGAACAGAGAAAAAAGATGTTATGTCCTTGTGCATAAGACATAGTAAGGAATAACTGTGATTTATCTGAACATGATGTAAAGAGATAGAGTGTACACGAAGGCTCCTGTGCATAGAGCAAAAGTTGTATCCTTTGAAGTTATTAGCAAATGTCATGCTAGATTCAATCCCAACCCTACAGATGCAGCTGACATTGAGGAGGATCAGTAATCTTCCATCTCTGGCCTACGCTGTCATGTGCTTCATCAAGTCTGCTTCCACAGGCAGGCAGCAAGTCTATGCACAACAATCATGAAGTTTTCTGTTTAACGTGAATAGCCTGTGACTATAGGCATCCACCAACAAGACCAGCGATGACAAAAAGCCCCCAAACAACCTCCAATCAAAACTACAATTTACGCTTCATTCAAACCAATCGCACTATCTCTGCCACTGAGTCCCCCAGACAGTGAGAAGTTCATGGAGAAGAGGCTCATGAGCTAAGTGTTCCCTTCTTCCTGCAGGCCTTTCAGCTATGTCAGATTGCAAGCTCAGTCCTATTTTAGAACTGCAGGCAGCAAGTGCGATTATCTCGTCACACTACATGATTTTATTACAGTTTATCCACATCATCCAAACTCTCTCAGCTTAACTCTGGCCATCTATTGTCTCGAATGCACACTGTAACAGTTAAACATGGCACAAGAGCATTTTGTATAAAGCAGAGTTTTATTTCCAGGAGTGAGAAATTAAGACCAAACTTCCCAAGAACACAACTAATTTTAAAAAACAAATGCCATCAACAAGCAGCACTGCTGTTTCTTCTCATACACTTCCATTGCAGCCAGATTTTTTCCCCAGGTGCAGTCAAACAGAACAGGGGTGAACACCACAGCAACAGACAAACTAAGGCCTCAAAGATGTACTCAGCACTCCTACAGATTGAGTAAAATGAACAGGAGAGGCAGCACTGTGACCCATGAAACTTAAGAAATTTTCATCACATCTGAAATTAACAGACAAAGATTTACAGTAATGAAGAAGAGTTGAAACTGCATTAGGCACTTAGTTAAACAGTACAGCAGGAAAAACTACCGGGCTTTGAACAAGCCATCTGAAGCACAATAGAAAGGTTAAGGTATTAATGCAGTCTTGGTATCCAACCAAGTATGTTAAGGGCATCTTTGGGTCAGTGGAGTTTTTCATCTGGAAGAAATCTCTTCTTTACCTGCAAAGCAAGAGGCAACTTAATTATTCCTTTCTATGGCAACAAATGACTAATTGAAGACCTGGTCCTTAACCACAACTACTTCTACGCCACAAATGCACTGAGACATAGTCAAGAAATGTGGCTAATTCATCTATATGGAACTTCAAGTATAGTATCTACTTTCTTGCTTTGTTAGGTTCATTTTTCAGGCTACTGGAATTTTTAGTTACACTGTGAGCTGGTAGACAATTATTTTAGTCAAAAGTTTTCGATGCTGTAAGAACATCCAGTCATCCAGATGACAGCTCCCATTGGACTTGCATGAAGGAAGTTCCTGTTCAGAGAGCACAGACTGTAAACTGACAAAGCTAAGAAGAAAGAGTGGTATTAGATCTCGTTGCTTCAAACAGGCTGCAGCCCACATTTACCACTGCATGTTCTTACACACTGGTGTACAAGCCACTAACTTGATTTTATAGACAAGTCATTTGATTCATCATTATCGCTTGACCTGGAGAATTACTGTCTGCAAGGACAGACCCAACTCCTGTGATTTGGCAAGGAACAATCAAAATAGAAATCCCTCACTAGAACACAGTAGCCCTCTGTGTGTGTTTTCAGCCAACTCTATTGGTCAAGAAAAATGGGTTTGCTTAGATTACCCTCACTTTTAAGTAATATCTGTCTGCTCAGAGTTGTTAGCATTTCAATTGCTTTGCACTGTCTATACCAGTCCACCCATAACCTCAACAGAGAGACAAACAGGAGGAATTAAAAAGGTGTAATACGTGCACCTTGAGTGCCGGAAATGCACATCTTAAAAGCCAAAAATAACTGGTCAAACAGGAGATAGAGGCTATATTTACAGGACCCCATGCAGTGCGAGAGATTGAATCGGATCCTGTGCAGTGTCAGAGAGATGGAATCTAATTCACAGCTCCTGCCTAGTGAGAAACTCAACAGAAGGCTGAGTGCAGTAGCATAAAGCAGCAAGACAGGACACTGCAGACAGATGAAGGTAGCTGCCTCCTTGCTGCTCAGCTCACTCAACACTTCAAGAGTAATTCAAGTAAGATCAAGGAGAATAGCATGTCCTGTGATAACACATTTCTACCTACAAAGAACACATGTGAAGATTATATGCTTTTACTTTCTTAAATTCTTCTTCACACATACAAGAACTTTCTTCATTTTATTCTAAGGATGAAGCCAATGAAATCAGCTATATACAAGGTTAAAACCACCTGCTTTGTATAATACAAGAGCATTTGAAAAAAATGACAACTCCTCATATACTCTTTCTGGCCGTCCTTGAACACATTAGTTCCCTCTCTTCCTTGGTACAAATCTACCTTCAGTTCTCTGGATAATCTTTCATTGGAAGGAACAGGAAAAGTTCTTATCTCCTGTTTGTCTTGCAGGTTACAAGACACAGACCATTTATCAGTCAAAAGGAAGCCCACTTTCATATCCAAGACACCCACTTGTCCAGAAAACTACTATTTCAGATCCTAGGCACCTGAAATAATACCCTGTGGGATTCAGGGATCTGTATGCCCACTACCAAAATATACTGGTCTCTGTTTTAGCTAACTAATTATGTGTTAGCATATGAGCAGTGAAAATGCACCTAGGAGATTCAGCTTCACTGACACAGACAATTACAGGCCTCTACTTGAAGCAGAGCCAAGTCTACCTTTCCTCTTTCAGGCACCAAGCAGAAGTTAAACACAGACACACACACAGCACAGTCTGGCAACACCACAGATCAGCTGAAGCCTGCTTTGAAGCAGTGAAGCTTTGCTTTAGGGTAAACGTTCAGGATGCTTTACAGACAGCATTTAACTGAACCATAGCATCAGCTGTCATCTGCCTGCTGCAAACAGAAGTTAAAGCACTAACAAGTGGGTAGGCAGTTAAACGTAAAAGGACAAACCATCCCAAGCAGGTAAAAAACAAAGTATGTCTAAATTATTCAGCTACCACCTAAAAACTACAGTCATGGGTACTTCATCCACAGCTGCTCTTCTTTTGAACCTTCAACTCCAAATGCTGCTATTTTGCAGGAACCTGAAGTTGTCACGGCATTTTCAGGGCAAGACTTTGTATTTTGCTGGTCAAGTCAAAAAGCAGGGCAGGTTCAAGAACTGCATCAACTGCATTCCAGTGGGACTAGCCAGACAGCAACCACCAGACTCATCTATGATTGCAATGGCACACAGGCTATCATTAGAAAAAAATAAAACAGTCATCTGGAAGCTCCGTGTTAGTGCTACACATGGATAGGAGATAACCATTCTAATTGCCAGTTCTCACTCTGCCTTCAGAGATGAGTGACGGCAACCGTACCTTGCCTTGGAAATCAGGACACATCTTGCATGAAATGGTAGTAGGCTTGAAGAGAGCGTTAACAATTATTAAAGGTTGGGAAATCCACGTACACTAGTATTAAATGACACTTCAACCCGATTTCTTTTTGTACAAAAGAAGAAAAGCAAACAATGTACTCTGCTCCTGCTTTCTGAATGCAGCACCACAGGACAACAGCAGAGAGAAATAACCATGTAAGAATTCAGCTTTTAATGATGTCCAGTCCAGATTAACATCCAAAACGTTTTCCTGCAGCCTGTAAAAATACAGACTTCTCCTGCAAAACAGCTATCAATTCAGAACATGCAGCTCAGAACACTGCTCAGTATCTCCTGAAGCTTTAACATACCAACTATGTTAATAAATCTGATCATACTCACCTAGTGCATAAATTGCAGCAGAGGAAAGACATTAAGGCCAGTCATATTTAAGATACCAGATTGTCTCGTTGCTTAACTGCGGCCCAAAGAGAGGGTTGAGTTGAGCCAGAATTGCAATCAGCCAACTGCAAGACAACCCCCCAACCCAAAAGAGACAATATCAGCCAAATGACAACTCTTATGGCAATGGAAAAGCTTGTCCAAAACACAAGTGCTATCAGAGAAAAGAATTTCCAGGAAGGTCTAGTATCAAACAACACTTTTACTCAAGCTCAGACACAGAGACCAGATAACTGCAATGAAACCTTGTACAAAATCACTCTGCAATTGAAACACTAAATTGTTCTATTCAATTTAAACCAACACAAAACCACCTGACAGCATTTTGCTCATATTTTTCCTTTGAGACATATGGCACTTGGGTATTTGTGGGCTTAAAGACAAAAACATGAGAGACAGACCTTTTCTCAGTACCTTTAAACAAAAACCTCTGAGAAACTTTGCTTTTATTTTCAGTGTACAACAACCTACCCTTGGAGACATGATACATTTCTCATCAGAGACTGAACAGCAGTGGCACAGAAGTCAACAGCGACCTGAAGCCAAAGGGTACAATGCTAGAACACTACATACATTCACACACAAAATTACAGAAACAACAAGGACAAAACCAGTATCACAACAAACCCCAGATCATGAGCAACAGCAGCCCTGTCCATCAGAGCAGTTCACAAACTAACACTGCAGAAGCCATAGCCAGAACAAGAGGAATGCAGAATGTAGTTTGTGGAAAATATCCAGGAAAGCTAAACAGAAATAAATATTCCACTGTTAAAAGATTTGTTTGCTTTGTAAATATTAAAAGATTCAGAAAAAGTGATGGATGCTTCTATGGATTTAAATCCGTGTTAAATACAAACTATATAAACACATTTAGTGAACACACTGGCTCATCTGTCTGCTATTTCTAGAATGCTTTGTAAGGAGGAGAAAAAGCAGAGCAGCTTTGTAACGGGAGCTGCCACAAACGTATCACAGCGCTTAGGCAGTCATGGAAAATTCCACACAAACCTTGATGCTTTGACCAGCAAACCGAGTGCAGGTCTGCTGTAAAATGGTTAGAACAGCCGGGGGCAAAAAACGTGGGCCAGACTTAAAGAAAACACATCAATCCTCTTAAAATTTACAAATACCTATTTTCAATGCTGCTTTCAATTCTGCACAAAGTCGGACTCTAGTTAAAGCGACGTGTCGAGCCTGCAGCAGTCTATCAGTCATGCAAGCCTTGAAATACGTGGTAGGCTCTACAAAGCAATTAAAGCATCAGCAACACACAATCAAGAAGAGTCAATAACCTTTAGGTTGACAACTTTCTACTTTGTTATGCCAAAGCCATGACAACAATGTATTTTAAAGCCGCATCAATCATTATGTTAAACTTAAGGAAAAAGCAAATTCACTCTTAAAAATACCAGATCTTACTTTGCAAGGGTTAATTTTCAGATGCAGAAGACAGATAGGAGTGCCAGAGCACTGTACCATCTGCCTTCAGCATCCTGAACTAACAGAAGTAGGAGGAGGGTAGGAACACTACAAGTCTGTTAAAGCACATTATTCTCTCTCTCTGTTCTGAGGGAAGGAACTCTGTGCACAGGATCTCTCACCTCTCTATGCTTCCCGAGCTCAGACCCAGCATGGCTGTGAATTAAATGAGCTAGAAGCACATTCAAAATATTGACACACTGCACTGTCTAATGGTGCTTTAGGCAAGCACTGTGCAGTTTTCAAAAGCTATTTGTTGGGACCATGCTGGATACCCAAGCTCCAAGCCACAGTGGCATTACAGGTCAATAGTACATTCCTCCTCCCTGCTCTGCTAGGGCTTAGTACTTTAAAGCAGTAGTTAAGCACTGAACTCAACACTCCCCTGTGTTCAGGGTAAGTAAAGAAGAACCTTTTCCCATATTTTCTTAAGTGATGCTGCTTTACACAATAATTTATCATGACAATGCAAAATAAAACAGTATTCAAAGTAAAACAAAGCCAGCTTCAGTACCCAATGTGTAATGTTCCAGAGTTGCTAAAATCAGGTATGGCATTCAAGCCACCCACAGGTCCTTCAATTCTACCAGATACCACTTAGAACGGTTAATTAGCCAGCTCAGACAAGGAAATTGAAGTCCCTTATGTTCTACCAGAAAGGCTTTTTAAAAGGTCTTTCTACCATAACTGCCATCTGTCTACACTGCACATTACAAATGAAGGTCCTGCTATCTCCGCTTAAATGTCAGTTTGATCACATATTTGAATCCTTCTAGGATCAGCAGCAAATAACACCATTCTTGAAGGATCCAGTCCTTGTGCTGTTAGTGCAGTACTACAGTACTGTGTCAGGAACTGCTCTGTAAACAGCAACATAGATTTGGTATCTTACAGGCGTAGCCTGTAATTTCTGCAGCAGTAACGCCTTACACTTTGTCAGGTTCCTGAGGCTCGTGTATTCTCCCTCAAAAGGCTGCTGGCTACATCTGTACACAAATCATGCACTTACCCATGCAAAAATTTTCCATAGGAGAACCAAATTAATACCACATGATCAATATGGTTATTCCAAATTATCACTTAAATTTAAGCACAGAAGAAATAGCTTTAAGTGGAAATGTGATTGACTCTAATTAGCACAAATTCAGTGTGATGCAATTCAATGTCAATCAAGTGCTGTTTAATGAAGACAGATTATATTTTCCTTATTTTCACATGGCAAAGTAACTCAAAGAGTTAAGAAAGTAGGTCTAACAGAGTTATAAACAGCTCTGAAGATAAGTAGCCACCTACCAAGGGTACACAAATACAGAAGACCATACCTGTGACCATACAGGCTATTTTAACCCTAACACAACCAAAAACGAATCCTCAGAAACCATTATTTCTGGCTTCCTTGCGTGAAAAAATTAGTCTCTTTCTTTGGTCTCCACAGTTAAGGTCTGAATTTTTTTTCAATGCCTTCACCCTCCACAAAAAGAGGATATGTCAAGAACAAACTTAGATGCATTTGAATAAAACAGAGGAAACAAAGGTTGGACCAGATGATCTTCTGAAATCCTTTCCAACCAGGGCTGTCCTATGACTCTCTACAGAATTCATGGGAAGAGGAAAACGGGGGAAAAAAAAAGTAGTGCACACTGTGTGAGAAGCCTCCAGTTGCATTTGGCCACTTGTAATGTAATGGCCTCAAGTGGCACCAGGGCAAGTTTAAGTTGGACACGAGGAAAAACTTACTCACTGAAAAGGTCAACAGACCTTGGAACAGGTTGCCTAGGGAGAGGTTCAATCACCTTCCCTGAATGCATTTAAAAGTCATGTAGATCTTCAGCTCAGGGACATGGTTTAGCAGTGGCCTTGGGACAGTTGGATATGACAATCTTAAAGGTCTTTTCCAACCTCAATGATTCTGCGAGGCAAGTTGTCTTGAACATGAAGAAAAAAACCAACTTTATTATGGCAAGCAGATTTAATGTATGTGGTTGGCTATAATTACTAACGATTTAAAATACAGTAAGATTTTGCTGCTTCTTTTTTCTCCAGAGTGTAATTGGACAAAACCAAAGGTAATGTACAAAACACATTAGAGCCCACAAGATGATGAAAACTCTCACCAGACATGCAAGAACAGACTATAAACCATGTTAATAACACTAGATTTATAGGTCTGCTTCTTTGGCAAAAAACCTCCCAAGTCACTAAAATGACAAAAGAGCCACCACTTTACAACATAAGAACTCTCAGAATTTAAATTCTACAACAAATATATTCCACATAATCCAGAGGACCACGCATATGCCACATAGCCTCAACTTCAAGGAAAACATCCTTCTTCAAACAAAGAATAAACCTGGATTTTACAAGAGTAGAACATTATTTCTGTTACAACACAGAGTAGGAAGAACTTGAGAATTTTGAACTGGAAAAAAAAAAAAATCAAAACCACAGAATGTAACATCACCCCCACACCTGGTTACTGTAACCTAGTGAATATGAGCAAAATGAGAATCTAGTTGCCCTTTCTTAGCCAATTATCTAACCAACCACAGGATTGGGCTGCTACATGAAAATACAGAACTGCTTCCTGCACTTTTACAGTTACCCAGAGGAACATTTTCCTAAGAATCCATGTGTCAAACACTGAAGGAAAAAAAAACAAACCAGCCTCACCTATATGAAACCTAAATATTCATTCTAGATCAAACCTGCATAAGCTGTGCCACAGTCCAGCACGAAACCAAACAGGGTCCTCCTGGAACACACTGACACGGATAAAATGGATTTTGGTTGCTAATTTTTAAGAATGAGTCTGGAGATTAGAAATGAATTTTTCTAAATATTTACACTTCAGGGAGTACAAATATACTCAGGTTCAAGTGGAACTCTGAACAATTATTTCAAGCTGACACTAAAGGTCTTAACTAGACCTCTACCAATTAACTCTTCCTAATAAATTCTTCCCAAACACATTTCAGAGTTATTTCTGCACAGCAATCTCTTTGACAAGATCAGTGTCTGCAGTCCCTTAAAAACCCCCGAAACAAAACCAGGGAGAGGGCAGTAATGACAACTTTTCCCTAGCTACAGCTGGCTTACCTCATGACAAACAACCCAAACATAGCACAAGGAGTTCCCTCACAAGCAAGTTTGTTATTTCTACTAACTGTCTTGCAGATCAAAGCACCCTTAAAATTCATTGTACATTTAAAGATAAATACTCCTATAGCTCAAAGAATCTAATATTTCAAAGTATCACAAAATTTATGTCATATCAAAACCAACCCAAGTACAAGTTTTTCCACTCAATGGTCTACCAGATTTTAAGAATTACTCAATCCCACCAAAGGAAACTCATAAGGAGGTTTAAGGTAGTGTCACCTCAGGAATAAAAGTAAGGATATAAAGAATGAAAAAGCAAAAAAGTCATAGCTTGACGATGAATCAGAAAAATTCCAGCATTTGAAAACTGCCATTATACTTGTGAGCAAATAAGCCAGTACAGTGGAAAGGAATAATAACAGGCCAACGCAGAGCTCTATTCAACAGTCACGTGTCAGACAACAATATGAGGAACTCTGTATCTATCAACAAGAAAATGTTTCCTTCAGCAAGCTGAAGGTCACCAGAACTAAGAATTCTAAGAACTATCAAAGAACACCATGTGTCTAAATCTCCATGACACATTTGAAAAGCTTCTTCCTACATGTCTTAAAGATATATAAAAAGGAAAGTTTGGTTACGTCAGCATGGTGCTTAAGAGGCAAGCCATTATTTATACTTACAACAGGTAGCAGCAAACAGCACATGTGACCAGCATTGTGTTGATAACACTGTAAAAAGGAAGAAGCAGCAGCTGATTAGGTGTCATGTTATCACTGACCACAAAATACATAGGAAAAAAAACCCCAGCAAACAAGAACAAGTTTGACTTTGATCATATGGAAGGTGACTCAACATGAGCATTCTAACTTCTTCCAGCTAGGCTGCAGAGACATAGCTAACACTTTGCACAAGCTCTGGCAAACAAGAAGACGAAAACAACTAAAGAGGAGCAAAATCTTACAGTCAGCATCCTTGCTTCACTACACAGTCAATTCTGCTAGCAAATTCTCAAACTACTGAGGCTGGAACTTTTAAAACTAACAGTCAATGTTTTCTCCATTTGCAAAATGCCACTTAGAGAAAATTTCAGTATCGAAACATCTTATAATTTTGTAACATGAATGACGTTTTTGCAAATTAAATACCACATAAAATCTCAAAGCCACTTGAAAATATCTGTAGGGTAAGATTTTCCTTTCTTGCTCAAAGGAAACTGTGACAGAAATTGTGGTTAATCCGGAGAGAAGCAAGAACCAAGTATGTCTTGGAACTGAATATGGCAAAACTGCAGCTACACACACATATGACTCTGAAATGGGAGAAAGGACATGAGATTCTTCCGATAGCAAGTGATCTATGCAATGTAGTAGCAAAGCAAGTTTATATATCACAGAAAGGGATTTTCCTCTATATATTACTATGGCAAACTAGCAGCCAAACCTCCACAGGGTGGTAACTTCCAACTCCTTTGTGACACAGAAAACAGTCAATGTTTTTCATCAGACATTCATCTTGGCAACTCTCAAACAAACACTAAAGTCACCTGCATTCAGCTCCTTTCCAATGCGCTCTAAAGTCATTGTTTGGGAATTTTAATTACCCAATGCAAATTCTTTGGTTGGTTAAAATTTGTATCAACTTATTCTGTTAAGAAATTAAGAATCCTATTCAGAAAGAGGTTTTGGGTATTTTGGGGAATTTTTTTGTTTGCTTTTAAGAAGATAAGTTAACAGATTTTACAACGTTACTACAGACACAGTATAGAATCAGGACACAGCTGTGCTCACTGTGTTCATACTAAAAGAACATATTTTGGATTAACAACGGAACATCTGTTGGTGACCCACATACTTCAAGGACATGCCTGGAAAATGCACTGCCAAGTTATTTCTAAGGACAGGCACATTTTCAGGCACAAAACACAACAGTTTTGCAACTGCGACAGTAAATATCAGAGCTCAATAGAACTTGAGGAAAATCCCTCCAAGTTTATCTAAACTGTTGAAAGAAAAGACAGTTGGTACCTGTGCAGTACAGGGGATGTCAGAGAGAGGGAGAGATTAAGTGGTCATTATCTCCTAGGGAAAAGAGAAAGACAAACACTTATCTACTTTTTAATCCGAGCAGCTACAACCACTGCAGGAAGTGTCTCGGCATTTGTCTGTAGGCTGCCACAGCCACAAGGTCACTAGCATGTGTTTAAGCACAGAGCAGAGATCTACAACATCAACTCCAGCAGGCTCATCCAATGTTAAACTAGAGGATGGCAGAGTAAGTCACAAGAGGCCAAGAAAGGAAACAAACAGGAAGTTATTGCTCAAACACCATCTAACTCAATCAGAGCCCCCCGTGCCACTGGACAGACCACCGCAGGGGGTGAGGGTAAAACTCAAATCCGTGACGGGTTATCAAGACTCGGCGACGCTACTCCCGGCCCTTCGCTGGAGAAGCCTCAGACATTTACTGCGACCCACGGCTGGCACAGGCGCCGCGGCCCCATGGGCCCTGAGCGCGCCCGCCAGGACGGCGGCAAGAGTCCGCAACGCGGCTGCTGTAGGAGGCGACTGTTCGGGCCTGCGGACCAGCGGACACGGCTCCGCGACGGCGAGGCAAAGGCAACCCCTGAAAGCCGAAGCCGCAGGGCCGCTGCTCCCCGCAGGCCCGCAAAGGCACGGCCTCCCCCGCAGGGTATCGGGCCCGCTCCGTTGGGGCCTCCTCTCAGTCCCCGCCAGCGTCTGAGGCGAGAGAAAGGACTGCCGCTCCGCTCAGTCACTCACCCGCGGTTGGGCCCCTTGGGCACGAGCCAGGGCAGTACGCCGCCGACCATCCCCCAGAAAACGCTCATGACGATGAGGGGCACCGCCAGGCCACCGTACGCCATGGCTGGGCTGGGCCGTGGGTGGCGGAGCGCAGCTGCCGTGTCCGGCTCAGTGCGGCACCTCCTTCCGTCCTCACGGCCGGCAGCAGCACCCCGCCTCGCTCCAGCCACGCTCGCCAATCAGCGCTCGCTACGTCACCAGGACCTGGAAGGCAGCGGCGGCACCTGGCAGAGCGGCGAGCGCTAGAGTAGGGCCCCAGCCGTCCCCGCCCCGAGTGAGGGAGGCGGCTTCTGCCTCGGGACCCGCGGGCAGAGCTGGGGGAACCTCTGAACCTGCAGGAAAGCGACAGCCCCACGTGTCAGCACCACATGGGGAATGACCTGCTGGAAAGCAGCTCTGGGGAGAAGGATCTGGATCTGGGGGTGCTGGCAGGCCAAAAGCTGGCCATAAGCCAGCAACGGGCCCCTGCGAAGGCCAGTGGCACCCTGGGGTAAGAGCATGGCCTGTAGGTCGAGGGAGGTTCTCCTTCCCCTTCATTCCACCCTAGAATACTGAGCTCCCCAACTGAAGGACAGGGAATTGCCCAAGAGAGTCCACTGCAGAGCCACTGAGAGGATCAGAACTGGAGTGTCTGCTTTGTGACAGGCTGAGAGAGCTGGGGCTGTTTAGCTTGGAGAGGAGACTGAGAGAATATAATTAATGCTTACAAGTATCTGAAAAGGACAAATGACAGGATGGGAGTAGGCTCTTCCCAGTGTTGCCCAGTGACAAGACAAGGGGCAAGAACAAAATGGAACGCAGCAGATTCCCTAAGTATTTTTTTCACAGTAAGGGCAAACAGCACTGGCACAGGCTGCCTAGTGACTGTGGCATCTCCCCTGGAGACATTTAAAACCCAGCTGGACATGTTCCTGTGTGATCTGCTCTAGAACCTGCTCTGGCAGGGTTTTGGACTACATGATCTCAATGTCCTTTCCAACCCCTACTATTCCATGATTCAATGATATTTAAAGCCCGCCTTCTTAACTGCTGTTACATTAGAAAGGACTTCAAAATTGCAAATGTAGTTTTCCTCGATTGTTTTCAGATTACAGCGTTGTATTGGCAGAGCTGAATGTCTTGCCCTCTCTACCAGCAATCAAGAGAGCCACACACTAAGGCAGTGAATTCACTTAATGGCGGGCTGTTACTGACCCACTGGAACAACTCTCAATTACATGTGTATAAAGTGCTTAAAACCCCTATTTCCTCTTACGGAAGTTAACCCAAAACAGTGTTTAGAGCACTGAGGCTGCCTTCAACCAAAGCAGACAGCCCCACCTCAGGAGCACTGGCTGAGGTAAGTCCTTGTCCTCAAGCACTTGCATTCACGCAAGACCCCAAGACATCACACAACAACTTCAGTGCAATGTTTAATCACAACACACCTGGTAAATCTCTGTCATCAAAGCTGAACCCCAAATACCTGGTGAAACATTAAATACAGAGGGTGCATAGAACACATCCACTTAGAGCCATGGACTCATTCACCTAAGTGTGAAAAGACCAGTGGAAAAGACAGAAGTCATAGAATCATTAGGGATTGGAAGGGACCTCGAAAGATCATCCAGTCCAATCCCCCTGCCACAACAGGATCACCTAGACCAAGTCATACAGTCAGTCAGGGTTAGAAGGGACCACAGGACCATCCAGTTCTAACTCCCCTGCCATGGGCAGGGACACTCCACCTTAGATCAGGCTGGCCAGAGCCTCATCCAGCCTGGCCTTAAACACCTCCAGGGATGGGGCCCCAATCACCTCCCTGGGCAACTCATTCCAGGCCTTCATCACTCTCACAGTGAAGAACTTCCTCCTCACATCCACTCTAAATCTACCCATCTCCAGCTTTGCTCC
>VXBP01000804.1:270743-290053 GCA_013400115.1 Rhinopomastus cyanomelas | reverse complement strand
AGGGACTCTGCTTGTCACTGGCCTCCACTTGGACATGGACCCATCAACAGACACTCTCTGGGTGCGACCATCAAGCCAGTTCTTTACCCATCTAGTGGCCCACCCATCAAAGTCATGTTCCACCAGACTGGAGACCAGAATGTGGTGCGGGACAGTGTCAAAGGCTTTGCTCAGGTCCAGGTAAATGACACCAGTCACCTGCCCTTCATCCATTAATGTTGCAACCTGTTCATAGAAGGCCACCGGATTTGTCAGGCAGGATTTGCCCTTGGTGAAGCCATGCTGATTGTACCCAATCACCTCTTCACTATTCTTCTGTCTCAGCAGTGCCTCCAGGAGGATCTGCTCCATGATCTTACCAGGCACAGAGGTGAGACTGACTGGCCTGTAGTTCCCTGGCTCCTCCTTCCTACCCTTTTTGAAAATAGGAATGATGTTCCCCCTTTTCGAGTCAGTGGGGACTTCACCAAACCACCCTAACTTTTGGAATATAACAGAGGGGTTTAGCAACCCATCTGCCAGTTCTCTCAGTACCTGTGTATCCCGTCGGGTCCCATGGACTTGAACACCTTCAGGTTCTTCAGGTGAACACAAACCTGATCTTCACTCATGCAATGTGTGTGCTCAGGACTGCATTACTCCTTCTCATGATGGTTGAAACATTCCCTTTATGAGAAAAAAGCCATTAAAAGCTTTTTAATTCAGTAGAAGTACAAAGCGCTAACCAGACACAGCACCAAGACTTTCTAAAGGAGACGACACAACAACAGGTTAAATTTTAGCAGTCCTTTAATGATGTCAAAATAGGAGACCATCTACTCTTGCATCTTTTCAATTGTTTCTTCCTTGTATTTGCCCTTCTCCTTGCCAACCTGGCGAGATTTGGCTTTACGCTCCAAGATCTTCTTGCGGTCTTTGTCGAGCTTTAGCCTAGTGATCACCACCTAGAAAAAGGACAAAGAATTCAGTGTCTCTTCAGGGATAAAGCACAGCAACCCCAAGAACGGTGCCAACACAGCAGAGCCCAGAAAGATCTGTAGACAGACTGTGCCAAATCGTCCAACATCAATATCCAGAGGTGATCTAATTTGGTTTGAGCAGGACCACGGTACTGAACTGCCTTCTGAATATTTATTTTTTTCCATGCACATTCAGGGATCAGAACACAGAGTCTCATCAATGCACAGCCACAACATGTGCAGGAACTGAAGAGCAGCCAAATTTCCACCCATCTACCTAATAAAATAATTACTTTGAAGTAAATCTGATTTTCATTGTGCTGCTCAAACATGATGGATACTACATCCATGTGAAACACAACACACAGCTGAGGTTTCTTCCTACCACCACAAAGGCAACTAATGGATTATTATTTGCATTTCTCCATGTGGAAAGCAATGCTACCTAAATTTCAGAACACTGGCAAACCGGGCTGCTGCTGGACGTTACCATATGTTGTACAAGCAATGTACATGGCTAAACTACAGGCAAGCGTACAAGTTTACCGTGACTTTTACAAGACAGCTGCCACGTGGCTAGGCAATTGCCACAGACACAGAACAGGTAAACTGTGCAGAGTATCTGCTGCCACAGCCTTAATGATATTTCTAACAAAGCATCTACAAACTGATGCTTTGGTTTTCAGCCCTAAGAGCTTTCGATGTTCTTTGTGCCCCCTCATATAAGCAAAGAAACAAATACGGTGATGCTATAGAATGAGATACTTCAAAAATACAACCTACAATCAAATCCTAAAATACCATACAGGCTACAGTAGGGCTGCACACTCCTCCTGAGCAACACTGTTGTTTTTAGGTATCTTTCGACTGTAATTAATTCCAACTCTTTTACCTAGGAGAGGCAGAAGCTGTTCATCCACCCCACTGCAAGTCTGCAACAAACAAAACATTCTCCCCTTCCTTCTGCATTAATAACCACAACTCTGATGCAAAGTTTTTTCAAGGTCTGATATCTTTCACAGAAATAAAGGTTCAGCAAAAAGTGCTACTTCTTTCACAGCTATTTACAGTGTAAGTAGCACGTACACTGGCTCCATCACAATGTCACCTTGTCTGTCAAATGCTACTACTGCACACAAGTCATTATGTTGTTTTGGAATAACTCTGCTCTCCCACTGCTGAACATACCAGCCACTTAGACAACAAAACCTGTTACAACTGGATTTCTTCCACCAGCCCTTCAGTATGTGTGCCCACATGGCAAGGCTGAAGGAGACTAACTTCACCTGGTTCAAACCAGGCTCTGGCTAGTTGTTCTGTTTAGTTTGACCAGCTTTCCTATTATGATCTGCACAGGCTTTGCCTGGTTTTCACGAACTCTAAACACTGTAGATCACTGCAGGCTAAAACCAGATTCAGAAGAACTTAGTTCATGATATCCCACAAGAACCAACCAGGTTTCTGAGCATCTACCTAAACACCTCTAACATTTCCTTAACCAGTGCAAATGGCACACAGCAAAGACTAAGCATTCTTCTAAGCAGCCTCTTCTGTGCTCAACAATTTTAGGAAGACTCAAGTCTCTACCAGGTTCTCCATCAAATAAGCCCCCAAAACATCAAGGTGTTCTTGGTGTCACCTGTCACTTGTAACACAACACTATTTCTTTGTTGAGTGACATAATGCAACAATTATTTGTAAATTACTCTTAGTGCTGTGGAATCTCAATCTGTTATTCTATGTGCCCTAAAAAGGTTCCATCCATGGCAGCAGTGTCTGCATTTTCCAACAGAGTTTCTGATCTTATGCATTTTGGATCTCACGCCCCACACTGTACCTTGCTGGGATGGATCCCCACATGGACTGTTGTGCCATTAGCCTTCTCACGCTGAACACGTTCAATGTAAATGACGTATTTTTTTCTGTACACTTGGACCACCTTGCCGATCTGCTGTCCTTTGTAGTGTCCCCGGACAACCTAAACACCAACATAAGCAGCACTGTGTCATGCTTCCAAACAACCCCTTCCACAATTAACAGACCTTAAGAAACACTTATTCCAACAGAAACCCAGGACTGCACAAGATAAAATCCCTGCTGTGCTCTCTGTGTGCACACACCCAAAAGACGTCAATTACAGAGCAACTACCCCGCTTACTAAGATGGAAAATAAACCATACTGTCCCTCATTTTCTCTGCAGTAAATCCTAATGACAGAACTCCATTCCTTTTCCACCAGAAGGGTAACAGTCCACCTCCACGGTTTTAATCTTAGCTTTTCATCCCTTGTTACGTTTTATGCAAGCAACACCACTTATTGCATTAATTTTTAAACTGATTTCTCAAATATCACAGCTAGCAGTCTGTAAAAGACAGAAAGAAAACATTTGTTGTTTTGGGCTTTATTTTTAAAAACTTTTAATTCTGTGTGATAATCGAGGCATCTTAACTGCAGCGCGGTGAAGCTGCCATTAGCTTTGTGTTCCTTTTACTTTCCTGTTCACTGATCTCAAGAAACACTCAGTAGGCCAAGTCTCTGGCTACATTAACTTGTCAGATTCCTGCAAGACTCACGGCAAACCTACAGTGCCAATGTGAACCTGCCCAGTCCTACCTGTTTACAGAGGCCAGACAAGAAAACTAAAACACAGACACGAGTTCTGGCACGACAGCACAATTTAAAAGACAGCGCAGCTACCTGGACTTCGTCATCCTTTCGGATGGGCATGGAGCGGACATTGTATTTCTGCCGCAGCTCCTTGGAGAGTGGGGAGGACATTATTTTTCTTCGAATGTGAGAAGGTGCATTGAAGTGTCGTTTGCGGTTCTTGCTGCGATCCGAGGTTACAAATGGATTGAATTTCATTTTTGCTGCATAAACAAAACCAATAGTCTGAGGGGTATTTGTAACAGACACAAACTAACCTTTATCATACACTCAAACAAAGCCTATCTGGCCATGAAAAAAGCCATTTAACGTGTTTAATCCCATCCCCAGCTCACTTACCCTTAAAACCATTTAGACTGAAGTCTGTTTCATATCTGCTACCCAAGCACACCACTCTTCCTAATTTAAAGCTCGCAGTTCTCACTAGCCAGGACACCTGACTGACTTGAGTTTTACTCTGTAGCACAGATCACTGCCGTTTATAAAGTTAATGCACATTTCAGTCTCAGCACTCACACTGCTCAGGTATCTCTAACAAAACTGAACACCTGACTCAGGTGCACAGAACACATCTGTATGCCCAAACGTCTCTGGTCTTCCTTCAACTCCCATGAGCTACTCTACACCCGCCTGTCACGGCAGATTTCACTTCGGCCTAGATGGTGCCTCTGCTCAGCTCCGTAACCCTTAGTCACTAGCCACTATCAAAGCACAGCCCAGAATGGCGGAAGCTGTACCCGCAGCCCGAGCTGATGGAGCACACCCGAAGACAGCCCCGAGCCAGGCCCGCGCCGCCCCACACTCTGGACCATCATCACCCGTTGCCCTCGACCAGGGCAGGGCCACCAGTAGTTCCCTCACACCCCGGCCGGCCCCGCTCCACTGGTCACAGACAGGTGGCTTCTTCCGCGCCACAAGGGCCCGAGCCGCGGCGCCACAAAGGCCTGAGCGGACCGAACCCCTTCTCGCAGGCTCCCACTTTCCCCAGGAGGCCCCGCCGGGAACGCCTCGGCAGCCCCGCTGCGGCCAGTGGGGCCCAGCACGGGGCCTCCCGGCGCGGGATGGCAGTGGATAGGGAGGGTCGGGCCCCGCCGCTCTTACCCTGCTGCTGCCGCCGCGATCGCCGCCCGGAAAGAGAAACATGACGCACTTCCGGCCCGCCAGGCGGCTGCCGGCATCTCGCGAGATCCTCCGCAAGGGGATTACTGGAGTCCCCTGGCGGCCGGCGGCTACAAATGCACCGGGATGGGGCAGGCGTCGAGGACCTGCGAGGATTCGGCTCCCGGTACCTAGCGGTGCATCTGTCGCAATCTTTGCCCTGCCGTCAGAGCTAGTTAGCAGCTGCTGCTTGCCTCAAAATCCAGCCCCGAGCATGGCTGGGACAAGACGTCCCGACTAGCTTCCACCAGTCCAACCCAGTTGCCTAGCCAGCCAGGGGGACGAGAGTCTTGGGGCTTCTCCCCAGTGCAGCCCCTTGCTCCTGATGTTCCATCACCTGCATCCCCTCCACAAACTGACTCAGCTGCACACGCGGCTGCTAACTCAGGGAGGCGTGGTGCTACCACAGTTTTTCTGGGCACACACTAAGTTATTGTCAAGGAAAATTAGTTATGGCAGAACACATTGCTTGGTGAAACGAACCAGTGGGCTGGGTGAAAAGCAGAACAGACTTGGCCTTTGGTTTATAAAGCCAGGCTGGGAATGTCTCCAAGCTGTTGAGCTGAGAGGTGGACAAACACCTTTCCCAGTGCCTAGACTCAACTTTTAGCAGTGTAAGCAACCTTCAGAACCAGGATGGCACTACTAGAAATCTTGAGTTCCAGTCTGTACTGGCAGTTCACTGGAAGGTGGTAGGTTATCTTCCTTCATGAAGACGTTGTACAGCAGACATGAATGTAAGTAAGCAATACCAGAGCTTAAAAGGAATGTGTTTCTTAATAGGGTGCAGATATCTAGTACTCAAATTCATAAAGTGTTGTAACACTTTACTATTTAATCCTCAGTAATTGCCTCAGACGTTTATTTCTAAATACTCAGTGAAGCAACACACAAAAGGGGTTATCTTATATACCAAGCAGCACAGTGACTAAAGCCATACCCAGCAAGTTCCAAGCACAGTCCACTCACCTCTCATTAAAAAAGGGAGGTTAGGACACTTGGTGCTGTTCAAAACCAAGCACTGAACGTCCAGACATGACTCAGTGCCTATTACAAAAGAGTCTCCTGTTAACTTTCTACACAGTGACCTGGCTTACAGTGATTTCATTGTGTGATAACGCTTAGTTCACTGAAACAGTAATCAAAAACAAAAGAAAAAACCCTTTTAGATTCATTTTGCAATAGTAGTGCAATGGAAAGCCAATCAAAACACATGACAGTTTTATTTTTTAATATAGAACTAAAAAGGCTAATATTTTATTAACATAAGGTTGCAAATTAAAAGGGAAATGCCAGAATGCCTTAATAATCTCCACTGTAAAAATGCAAAAGACTTGTGCTTTTAACATCGCCACAACATACTCCAGGACTACGTCCTCCCTCCCCCTTGCCCTTCTTTCCCTTCTTCCAAGGACTGTTGAGAAATATCTCATTGGAATAATTAATATGAAATTTCAAATGACTATTCTAAAGCAGATACTCACATCACAGCCATTGGCAGCCTGAACAGTCTGCGTATCACACAAATAAAAGACAACCATCAATGAAAACTATTCAGAAATTAACTACAGACATTACCACCTACACTGAAGACTTCACTTTTTACAGAGCAGTAGTTGAGTTCATAAAGTATTTTATGAAATATTTGATAAATCAGTCACAAACGCATGTCTTTCCGTTTTTTAATCCTATTTCCGTTGTTTTTTCTTAAAAAATAGCTGCTGGCAGTCCACACACTGCCCAGAACACACCTAAGCACAGCTTTCCCTAGAGCTCAGAATTCAACTCCATCAAGGCAGAGCATCCTACACCACAAGCCCTCCTATACGATGGAGCGTAGCTTTAGAGGGACTTGCTTAAACTGGGCTATGTACAGGTTCTAAGTATTTTACTTCCTCCAGCGATGTCTTTCATGAAGAACCACCAACGCTTGTGTCAGAACACTGACCTGGAAGAGCAAAGTCAGGAATACAGACAAACACCTACCAATGATTTTTTCCCTTCATCAAGGCTTGAAATTGTTTTTGTTTGCAATGACATTTAAAAGAATTGCTAAGCTTATTTTGTCTCTAGAAAGTGTTTGAAAAGAGGGATCTATTGACACGTGTATGCACAGGTAGGACTGCTGTCACAGTTGCTACCTTGCTTTCACATTTGGGGAGACAAAGAGCAGATTCTTCTGTAAACATGTGATGCAGCATCACTACCTGACCTAAGCCAGTCATGTCTGAAGGACAAACTTTGCCATAACTCACAGCCGACCCAGAAGGAAGCTTTGGCTTGGCAGCACTCAAAGGCTGAGACCTGGTTTAGAGAATGAAGCTGTGGACTATTTCATCAGTAGAACTTTGCCAGAACTTAAGTACAACTTAGTTTCCACATCTAGCAAAAAAACGTGATTTATATTAGGTTACTGCAGAGGGTGTTTTGGCAGAGAAAGCAGGCACAATGAAGTGTGCATCTGTTATTTCCCCAAAACACCAAACAATTTCACTGTTCTGGTGTAGAGCATTGGGCTGCACTGCACAGGAGGCAGTGTTTAATTCAGAGGGTGGGGAGAAGGGCAGAAATAACACACCAAGGACAAACAGGAATCTGCAACTGGCTCTGCTCGCTTGCGTCAAAGAAGTTGTATGAGAGAAGAAACTTCAGAAAACTAACAGTACAATCCACTGTGCTACAAAGACCTCTTGCGCAGCTCAGGAGAAGCACACATCACTAAGATACTACAAATCACGTCCTTGTAATCCACTGGCTTCACAAGCTGTGAGCTAACACGCAGCAAATTCAGAAGGAAAAAGTAGGACATTTTTGCTGTAAGCTTCAGCTGCTCACAGTGGATTAGAGGAAATCCTTCAGCCAGCAGGAGAAGCAATTGCAATGGAAAATCCCGGCTCTCACTGGGCAGCCGCTGCCATCCAGTGGGTACCGCTTGTGGGCACAGAGACGCACACACCGAAATGAAAACAAGCATCTCATTCTCAAGTTGATTTTTGCAAATGGAAAAAAATGTATAAAATCTATCCATACATTAACAGATACAGGAAGTTACACAATCCAGTTTACAGCTAAAGTAATAGCAATCAGTCCATAATAAGAACAGGGAAAAATTCCAATGCTGTAATTTGTCCCAAGTCACTACAGGGCCAAGGATGGCATGGGGAGGGTGGCTGGCTTTTTTTTTTGTGTGTGGATAAAACTGGCTACCTTCCCTACTTTCAAAGCAATGAGACGATTTCAACAGACATGTATTAGGACCACTTTTGAAATGCATCCGACTCTAGCATTAACACTGAATATTCAAAGTTTCATATTATTACAGCATAACATTTGGATAGTTCTGCCTCTGGCAAAGGGCAGTAGATATTATCCAAGAGAAATCCCACATCCGTCTTTACAGCATTGACTAAGTTAAAGGTTTTTATTGTTTTATGATTTTTACCTATTGTGGAACACTTAGGGCTGTGTGTGTCCTCAGCTGAGATATTTACAAAGCATGCAGGGACTGATACTACTCAAGGAATGTGCTGGTGGGTGTGGGTCTACCCTTAGTGAATTTATGTCTACCATTACATGCAAGCCACATCTGGCAGGTTTCCCCTTACACCTCCATTTACTGGAGGTCCCAGAAGAGATGGCTTGAATGAATGGGCATGGAAGCTGAGGTACCATTTTTAGGAATAAAACAAAACAACTAGTAGCAGCAGCCAGCAAGCGAGAGTGCCTGCCCTGCTGCTGGTGTACCTGTAGGTGAACAGTGTCAGTCTAGGGTTCCAAAAAGATGTCTGACTGAATTTTAGAGGAAAAAGGAGGCACCTTAAACCCCAAAAAGACAGACTTCCTGTGTTTGACAGGTGTATTCAATATGCACACACAAAGCAAGACAGTAAGCTGTGCTCATCCATCCAGAAGCCTGCACCGTTGTTCCAAACACATAGAATATACAACCCCTTTCCAAAATAACAATAACAATAAAGCAGAAGTGCAGAATCCAGATTGTTGGGTCGTCTGTGTTTAAAAAAAAACATAATAAAGAATAAAAGCTAATGCTGTAAAGACAAATATTCCCTTTCAAAGCAAAGGCCACATAGAACTGTGTTGCTCAGTTTGGTTTTTACTTCATGCCACCTGTAAACACAAGACTGGATATTCAGTTTCTGGGAAGAAATGAAACAGCTTTTACATCCAGAGTAAAAGAAAGGCCCTCCACTGCCTGGATCACAAATTACCCAGGATATGTAGCTGGGGGGAAGGCTTCTTCTCATTTGCTCATTTCATTAGAAAGGTCATATATGAACAAAAGAGCTTTCAATAAAAGTACAAAACATTTCTTAATGTTAGTTATGCCCTCTGCCTCTAAAGTTTGCGATGGAGACTAACACTTTCCATTCCTCACCAACAGATACATCACCTTTTTGGCACCACAGGTGGAATTTCTTCCTGATGTATAATTTTGCCTTATACAAAAGTCGATTGTCTAAACATGCAAATCTAACAGAATTCCAAAAAGTGCCACAAGACAGCGCAACTCTTTGCAATCTGCTACCTAGTTTGTACACTGACTGCCATAGGAACCTCCCAGAGAACAGACTGTCCTTCTTACATCTGATGGTGTATTTCATATACAGCATTTCAACCTCTCTTTTGCGGGGAGAGAGAATCAAAATCCACACCGGGATTCCACTGATTTGTCACTCTCAGAGCTCTGCAATGCATGAAGAACTCTTTGATTTGTTAAAGACATCTTCACCAAACAT
Source organism: Rhinopomastus cyanomelas (assembly GCA_013400115.1). NCBI lineage: Eukaryota > Metazoa > Chordata > Aves > Bucerotiformes > Rhinopomastidae > Rhinopomastus > Rhinopomastus cyanomelas. Next base: position 280,511 of record VXBP01000804.1, on the reverse strand, counting down.
CCTGATTAGAGAAAAACTTACTGATTCAATCAAATAGAAAATAAAGACAAAAACAGGTAGTGGTAGATTTCTCAAACTTTGCTCCTGTCCTTGGAGACTAGGGCGGAGTTCCGCTGCTACTGCATTTTCCCTAGCTGGATCTTCTTCCAGGCCTCTGATGCTGTGAAAATGCAGGAGTCGAGGATCCCAGCTACAGTAAATGTTCCGCCAATGATGGCACATATCTGAAACACACAGAGACAGGAAATGGGTTTGAAGTGCTGAGGGAAACTTTTATGCAAATTGAAGCTGTGGGGAAGGATATAATTGCCTACTGCTAGGGTATTTTCTGGAAGCACAGTAAGAACTAGGTAACAGTACTGGGTATGTAATTGCATGACAATCATCCAGGAAAACCATTCCCTACAGTGGAATAACTTAGTGTTATCCTGAACTCACTGTAGCCTGAGTCAATCATAAATCCCCGCTCCTAGATGCTTACAGCATTAGTACTATTCCTCTCTGGGCTAAATTCATCTAACAAAGCTTTCTAGAAGCTCTGGGTTGCTCATATCTTCCTGCTGCTGTTTTCTATGATCAGTGCACCATGGCCTTGTAGTCTTTTCCTGCTTTCACAAGATGCAGCATTTGCAAACAGGCAAAAGACACTGAAATAGCCTGTGAAGGACAGTGACTAACGGAGAAACCCAGCTACCAGTGACACCTACATCGAAGTCTAACAATTTCCATTACAGGGCTGCTTACAAAAGTGCTGCCAGCTTAACTCTTTGTGGGACAAAGCTTTCCATGCAAGATGTCTGGGGTTGAAATATTTAAACACCTGTAAAACCACGTAATTGTTTTCAAGAACAGTTAGGGAAAAAATTAATCTCCTGATCAGCATAACAGCCAGCTTAACTTAAGTTGCACTGGGGGCAGTTAAGGTTAGGCATTAGGAAACACTTCTTTATGGAAAGTGTCATCAGGCCTGCTGAGGGTTGAATCGCCATCCCTGGACGTGTTTAAAAATTGTGTAGGTCTGGAGCTCCAGGACATAGTTTAAAGTTCAACTTGGAACAGCTGGGTTAATAGTTGGACTTCATGATCCTGAAAGTCTTTTCAAACTGGAATGAATCTATGAGAAACACAGAAGTGGTCTGACTTATTGAACCAATGGTACTTTGGCTTGGGGCACTAGTTACAGATCTTGCAGCATATTGCTTCAATCCCCTTATCTATGACATGGGGACAGTGCCAAACTTGTCTCTCAGGGAAACCGCAAAAGGGATTTGAAGGGTTCAGTGCCATGATAGTAACTGTCTCAGGGTCCTTGTGGAAACATAGGACTTGCACGCAAGACCAGGTTAATACAAACCACCTGCTAGTAACAAATACCATAGGATGAAAGAAATGCTGCTCGCAGGTTCTACCCCACCCTGTGCTCTGCGCCAGGCAGGGTTCACATGGAAAGTGTGATACACAATAACGTAACCTAATAACATTCAAACGGACAAGGTATAATTACACAAGACCTGCCATTTCCTAACTCCCACGTTTTCGACTTTGTAAGTGTGGTGCTCTTTTAATTTGATCTTTTACATTGTGTGGGATTAGGTGGCTTTGAAAATAGAGAGACACCAGGTCAGTGCAAAGAGCGTGAGATACAGAGCTTATCTTCTGAGAAGCCTCTCCAGGAAAAGGAGCATTTTGCTACGAGCTAGAAGCCAAGAGAGAGATAGGAATCCAAAATCCATAAGGCAGTGTAGTGAGGTATCAGGGAAATGTCATACAAGTGGCACTGAAGGGAAGTGGTGCCACATCTCTTCTCCCACACAGCACTACACACCAAGGGCAAAGTTACAGACAAACGAGGAGCACAGCAGCAGCAGCCTTCAGCTCAGTGGGGAGTTTGCAGTGGCAAATGAACAAGCAGTTTATTAACGGTGAGCAAAGGCAGCAAGAAAATAAAGTGTTCGTTTAGATGCTTATTTCTAATGGGGATATATGTGTTTGTGAGATGAAATGAAGAGCTGCACTAAACATGGCTCTTACAGGACAGCTGGCACTGCAGCACATAGTCTTCACAAACCAGAGCACCAGCCTGAGGCAAAGTTCGTACTTTCAGGGGCCAGGTCCAGCTCCTGGGCCCCCCTCTCTGCTGTCCCTCCAAGCATGACGCAGGGTGACTTTTCAAGGAAAATGACCAGAGTGGAGTTGGGTTATTTCAGTCCGCAGCAGCTCAGCTGACAGGAGATGTTACACCACAAACAACAGAAAAACCATCCAACACTAAGATTTTGCATCATATGGTAGGAAAATCTGATTTCAGTGCAGCAGTGCTGGGGGTGGGGGAAAAGAAAATACTACATATTCATCTGCGCAGCTCTGTACTGCTGGGTGCCTATGAGTCACACACACCTGGCACTTGCCTAGAGCCTGCTCCCAGCACGCACACAGCTCGCGCTTCACTGCGACAGCACTGTGGCTGGTCTCTATCATCACCACTCTCATACGTATGGAGCATTGCTCCTTCGCAGCGATGAAGGAAGTCGGGCATCACACATTTACCTCTGTTTAGTGGAGTTTTATACTGGGAATCATTTGCATTTGGCTTCATGAGGTTACGGCTTGACTCGGGTCCAACCATTAAAGGAGGAAGGAAAAGAAGTACAGAAGTGTAATAATTACAGCAGTGAGAGACTACGCAATGCAGGGTGCATGCAAGGGGTCTGAGCAGAGTATGACTATAAGCTAGTGGCTGTGATGAAGGCTGAAGTCTAAAGGAAAACACAAGTGGGTATATAGGAGGAGGCAAGCAAGATGACAGAAAAGCACGTGTCAGATACCCAGCTGGGACCTCTGGGTTTTAAGACCTGAAAATTCCTTTTAAGGACAGAGGGGACCCAGTAGGACCCCTAGGTAGTTCCTAGTAAGGTAAACTGCTGAATCCCACACAGAAATTTATGGCTGGCCCTCTTGTAGAATACCACTCAGTTTTAAAAACAAGATGGGACTGAGTCTATGATACTTGTCAGTAACAGGTCTCACGGCTTAAATAATTCTCCCTACATCTATTCATCTCTCTAGTATTTCCAGTTTAATCTCTTTCACACCTAGAGAGCAGATGAGCACTCACATCAGGAAAAAAAAATTTATTCTTTCCTTTAGGTTTTGAATGCTTCAGCAGAACTTTGGTTTGTTTTCTGCCTGCTCTCTCCTCCCAACCCTTAGACTGACCTCATGATAAAAACTTCTTTCACTTTGGCTACTTACAGGAACTCATAAATTTTCCGAAGTGAAACCTTCCCCCTTGCTCCATAACCTCAGCCATGAGGCCATGAATGGTTTCTCTTTACGGGCAGATGCCTTGATTTTAAAGCAGTACAGTTTTAACAGGCAAAACTTACTGTGCTTAACACTATGCCAAGTGTTTGGGGTTAACCCCAGGATCCATGGCGAATTCACAGCCTGGGGACAGTGGTAGCACTGACCCACGAGCAATACAAAATCTTAGCGCCAAATTTTTTGAAGCATGACACGTAAAGTAAAATCTACGCTAAGCCAATGCCTTGTGTCCTGCACAGGAATCACCTCTCACATAGTACAGAAACTTGGGATAATTGTTTGTACCACAAGAAGCCAAAGAACAGGCAGAGTTAGAGTGGGTCCACTGGGAACACATAAGACCTGGGAGGACTGCTATGGTACAACAAATGCTGCTCTTAGCAGCACTGAAGTTTTTGGAGGACAAATTCATTACTAACAAAGAGCATCAGATAACCTTGTGGTAGCAGAATGGGATTCCTTTGGCACTCTGCTTAACAGCCAACACTCTTCTCTCATCTCACTTCCGCACATGGGAGCATCCCTTGACAGCATATCCTCTCAAACATCAACACCATTTTCCTCCTAAAATCTCTCTTCAACCCACAAGATTCTCCCCAATCCCTGGGACTCATTTAAATTTACTGAGAGCCACACAGGTGCCCTAGTAAACAATCTGCTCACTAAAAGTTGTCGCAGGTCATCTTCATCTAACTCAGAGCCCCTCCTGTTTTTAAATTAAGCAGCTGCTGCTAATAAAAAGCTGATGCTTTCCAAGGCCAACCCTGTTAGTCAATGACTCCAGATGCCCCAGCACAATCTCTGCCTGGACCGCAGCCCAGTGATGATCATCACTAACTGGTCTCCAGAGCAACTGTGATGCAAAAGGCCATGCTGGAGATAAAGGAAGGGGCTAAAGCTGTGGAAAGGACAATGGAACAAATCATGTCATCAAAACAGGGCAAGGAAACCTAGGACAAAAGATGTTTTGATCCTCTGCAGCTCTGTTTCCCCTCCAACCTTTTCAATGCCACCTTGAACACTGTAAAGCTTTAAGTGTAGCAACCACACAGCCAAAGCTGCCCTACTGTAAAACATTCCTAGCCTAAATGAGAGCAAGAGCAGGGCATCTGTGCCTGGGCAAGATGTTCTGGACTGATACCCACAATACAGCCTCTGTAACAAGGACCTGTCCTCCAAGTCAGCCATGTCTGACCAGGGTCTGGCACGCGTGTCTGACATACAGCCCAACAGCTACAGCGGATGTCAATGTCATGCATAGGAAGGATGTTCAATTGAAGTGTCCCTAAGTGAGATGCTCAAGGCTTTGTTTGGTTTTATAAATAACTAAAGTAGATAAAATAATCTGTAAAACTCTTCTTCACTGGTTGACCAGCCAGCAAGTGCCTGGCTAACTGTACAGACAGGAACAGGCAAAATTCTAGATGTGGTACCCAGTGAGTAAAACTTCTGTGGACTCATTATGTAAACTCTGAGGTGCAGTATCAGATTCAACAAAGATGCTATTTAAACGCCCACAATGGCATATCAGCAGTAAAGGGACATGACAAAGAATAATGCCAACTTTCCATCATTTCCAAACACTACTTCCCATTGAAACACCTCCACACCTTCACCTTGAACAAAATGCATAGGAAACCTGAGAGACCATATTGTTAGGGAATGTAGAGGCAGCATGAGATGCCAGGTCATAAAATGCTGATGTCTAACCTTTTTTCAGGATTATGTTTTGAAACTAAGCAGACATGCTGAAAACAGAAGGTCTTAAACCATGACATAGAGATTTCATCTCAATTCTCTTTTTGTTAGTATTTGTGTAGCCTAGAGATCACATGCATTTCTAAAGTTAAATGAAGGAAAGTTAGTGTTTATTAAAAGCTGCAAAATCAAAATCTTTAAATGCAACACAGCCATACTGTTTATGTTACTTCCAGTTAAAATATTCAAACAGTTTTAAATCTCAGAATCAGAGGTCTTCAGCCAATCTGTCAACTACTTCACATTCTGCCATACCTCCCTGGCACAGAAGACTTCAATTTTAAGCCAGCTCCCTCTGAAAACATTTTGCAAAGTTGTGGAAGATCTTTAAATAGCTCTTGCCTAACTAACAGTTTGGACAGTACAGCTCTGTTACAGACACTGAGATCAGTACTGCAGGAGGATGTTATCTGGAAGATCAAAACATAACTTGTCAGGAAAAGTCCTCTGGAATTTGATAATGCAGCTCTTATGCACTTCTACCCCAGAATGACTGCCTGGAACTGGCATACATACAGGACACCACACTAAGCCAAGCAGCAGCACTGAGTAAAACAACTGCCCTGCATTGTCTGCAAGTTAGATCTCATCTTTAGAGAGATGGCTTATTGCAGCATGCTTTACTGGACACCACATTAGCCTCACTTCCCACCTCTGGACACGCTGCAACAGTGTCCATCCTGCCCAGATAGAATTTGGCACTTCTGCAACAGGATAATTTCCTTTCTTCTTGTGCCTAGCTATTAAAAAAAATTGGCCCACACTTCAGTAGAGCTGCTGCAGTGATATGCTGCTTTATTTCAGTCATGTGATAATACTCTGAAGAATCAGCTCAATTCTTCTGGACAAGAAAGACTCAGAAGAAAAATGGAAGAGAGGCAGAAGGGAGAATCAGAGGTTCAGAGAAACTCACCGATGTGATAAACCTGTACAAAGGCTGTCGCCTCTCTGTGTATTTCACTGTGATGGGGCTCAGATCATAACGAAACCAGATAGCTGGGATAATACGACCAGTGTGACTGTAGGCTACGTACTCCTAGAAAAGAAAGTGGGGGAAAAACGAACATGTGAGCAATCTCATTCCAGATAGGGTCTGCAATACAACAGTGGCCCTTATTCAGCTGTTTTGTACTAATGATCTGACCAAAAGAAGCAAACAGTTGATTCCAGTGTGACTGCCCGTGGCCCATCCTTATCAAATAGGAAAGTAAGTTCTTTACAGTATTACAATAGTTGGGAACAGTGATGGTGCTTACTGTCACTGTTATCCAAAGTTGCAAAGTAGAAAGGCTGTCATTGATTTCTCTAGCTTAGATCTGCTCTATTTAAATACAGCCAGTCTCTACCTAGTTGCAGGAGACATTTTTGTACTGCCAGTATGTAAATTGTATACTGGGACATTCATTAAACAAATGTAATTTAGTTTGCAAGAACTGAAAACCCTTCTTATCCATGCACTAGAATAGCAGCAGCTCCTGTCTGCAAGGCCTCCTCCGTCTCGGGACCAACAACATGAATGCTTTGCCCACTCAGTATGAACCACCTAGAGCCAAGTTTAAAAATCATGCTGAAAGCCAAAATGAAACTGGATATGGAAAAATATTGGCAAAGGTTCAAAAAACACTTCAGTTTTGGGAGGGACATCTTCAGATGGCCAGGGACAATCTCCTTTCATGTATTTCTTCGTTAAGAGGTTCAGTGCAACCATTCAGCTACAGGACAATGCCCCAAAAAGACAGCCTGCACCATGCCAGTGTGTGCCAGATTCTGACACCTACTGAGAATTAGAAGACTTTTTTTTGAGTTGTTTTTGCATCTGTGCTCCCAGTGGAAATACATATCCCTTTTAAATGATCAGGACATCTATCTTGAGAGGCTGAATTAAAATGACAGAAATGCAGGCTGGGTGCTTGGCAATCCAATGAGAGCCGTCGGCACTGGCAGCACGTGCCATGCACTGCCTCTATCCAGATGCTCTTCCCTTCTTTAGCCCTGTGACATGCCCACCAACTCAGGTGACCTCTTTTGGTTTAATTCTCCTTCACACACAGGCAAAGATAACTTCTACTGTTTCAGAAAGACGAAGGAAGAACCAGCAATGGGACACTCAGGAGCATGACACAAAAACACCATTTCACTCTCTGTATGCTCAGAAGGAGCTAGTGAAACAGCATCTGTCTCCATCTTTAATCTGATACGAATCCCAAAGTTCGTTTTTTTTTTTCCATGGATGACAGAAAAAGCAGAATGCAGATGGAGTCCCTAGTTATAATATTTTCAGGGATCTTATTGCAGAAGTTCTGCAGCATACCTTGGGACAGAAACTGTCTGGGGAAGTACAGAAAGAAAGGATCTAGGAGGTAAAAAGGGAGAGGAGATAGACAGTCCACTCTTGACACTTTATCTTTCCACACTCATCAATCTGTGCCAATGGCTTCCGATTTCTTTGTCCCACTGATCAGTATGGGACTCAGGAATTGAAGCAGTGATAGGAGGTTTCAAGTGTTTCAGAAGAAGAAGTGCAGAGACAGCACTGTTTTTCTGCACTTCAGTTTTAATAGAACTGACCTCATTTTTTCCTTCCTCTCCCCTTTTCCCCACCAGCAATCCTGCCCTAATGAGTCAGTCTTGGCCAAATGCCTCACTCTGCAGCCATGCTGACAGAAGTGTCAAAAGCTCCTGCTATTTTCCAAGTTACTTTCAGAATGTGCGTTGCAAGAGTCTTATCAGCACGCCACTTGTGACATTATGCAGACCAAACACACTGTAATCTGAAAGGAGGGAGACATCTACATCATTGGGACAGACTGTACAAAGCAAGCACTAAAGTCACTAGACAGGAACGTTACTCTGAGAATGAGTCCATGAGACAGTGTGCTTGATTCTCAGTTATGGCAAACTAGCAGTAATTAGATATTATGAACAGATTCTGAACACCTGACTGCCAAATCATTTTAAACAGAATGAGGCTTTTTGCCTTTAAAAGTAAACAGTTTCTTTTTATGTTAAATATATTGTATTATTAAAATACAAACATCTTCACATTTAATGTAAATTAATAATCATAAAGTTACAATAACTATCACAATCCACTGCAATACAGGAGGCAATCCGAAACAGCCCAACACTCTGTACTTGCTGCTGCAGGCTCCGTGGCTTAATACCTGAAATCAACATTTGTAAAAAGCTAAAAACTCTGCCAATTTATGCGTATGATGCATCTATCAAAACAGATTGTTCAATTAATAACATCACATGTAGATGCTGTTTTGTAGATTAATCTACAATTCATTTAGAATGTCTATAAATATGTAAAAGGTGGGTGTCAAGAGGATGGAGCCAGGCTCTTCTCAGTGTCATCTAGCGATAGGACACGGGGCAATGGGTGTAAGCTGGAACACAGGAGGTTCCACATCAATATGAGAAGGAAACTCCTCACAGTGAGGGTGACAGAGCATTGGAACAGGCTGTCCAAGGGGGTTGTGAAGTTTCCCTCTCTGAAGATGTTTAAGACCCGCCTGGATGTGTTCCTGTGTGACTTGTTCTAGGTGATGCTGCTGTGGTAGGGGGATTGGACTAGATGATCTTTTGAGGTCCCTTCCAAACCCTAATGTTCTATGATTCTATAATTCTATTATCTAGATTGTGGTTTCCATCCCGACGCATCTTGACACAAATTACAAGAGGTCCTGAGGGTGGAAAAAACTTCCACACAATTTATCAAAAACTAGATCAGTTAAAATAACCTGTGAGAAAGTCAGAAGTAAGAGCACCTTTCTCTAGACTAAATACCACCTTCTGCTCTGACAAGCCCTCGTAATCCAGTGACAGCACAAGGAACAACAGAAAGCCTCACTCTGAAGAGGTTCAGTTCCTCTTTCTCCCAGCAGAGGCTACTGCTCCCCTACAAACCAATGTTCGTGGCTTCAGAGCAGAAAAGAGAGAGGGAGGAGTGATGACTTAAGGTCCTCCATGAATCCACTGGGCTGCAATAAGGAGCTACTCGGATAGCTACCTGCTCCTTTACCTTATTTGCTACAGTATATTGGTAGGAATAGCGCTGCTTGCCGCTCATGTCTTCGTACACCGTCGGGACTATCTTCAATATGTAATCGTGGGATGCGAGAGCTGTGGTCAGGAAAGGAAAGCATCAGTTAGCACTCAGAGTAAGGAACCACAGCCTGTACAACTCCATAAAGTAAATGTACAAAATCAACTACACAAGAAAGGTGTCTCCCTCCTCATTTCAAGTTCTGTTTCAAAGTGACAGTTTCACATTCTGCATTTATGTCTGTTGTGCAAAACTTTGTAAGGTGGCTGGATCACACAAGAACCTGCCCAGCATTCTAACACTTCTTTAGTACCACAACACATGCAGGTGAGTATCGGTCACTTGAACCTTCCCAACAGCTTGTAACTATAAATGATAAGACTTATCAACTCCTCAAAATGCTATCTTGGTCAATTAAAGAACTAGCTAAGGTTAAAGCTGTGCCTCTTTGGGCTTGCTTTGACAGAAAAAGCTGAGGCATCACCACTCCCGTAGTCCCATTTCTTGTGCACCCTTCTCTCTCTCACTTCTGTGTCTCTCTCTCTGTGTCTCTCTCCCTCTCCGCGTCTCTCTCCCTCTCCCTCTCTGTGTCTCTCTCCCTCTCCCCCTCTCTCTCTGTGTCTCTCTCCCTCTCC